>CAUYLZ010020732.1:0-24524 GCA_963573645.1 Pithecia hirsuta | reverse complement strand
ACTGAAAGAATATCACTGAAGAAAGAATCATGAGTGGAACCTGGGCAAGGAAGGAAGGAAGGAAAGAAGGAAGGAAGGAAGGAAGGAAGGAAGGAAGGAAGGAAGGAAGGAAGGAAGGAAGGAAGGAAGGACGGAGGGAAGGAGGGACGGAGGGAGGGAGGGAGGAGGGAGGGAGGGAGGGAGGATTTTGAATCTCAGGAGATATTTTACATAGAAAGGAGTGAGGAAAAGAAATGAAAAAGGAAGCGATACTGGAACCAGCAAGTACCATGAGTCCAGGACTCTCGGGGAGATGAAGCAACAAGTGGTGGCTTTTAGGTATACCCCTCAGGATAAGATCACACAGGTGTCAAGGAAAAACAAAAAGGAGTTCATTGCAGCGTTAAGCACAGGTACATTGGTCTTCATTATATTATTTGGCATTTTTGTCTGTATAATTTAAATATTTCAGAATTGAATTTTTCTCAATTTTAATCCCAAATACCAGATACTTAAAGACATTTAAGTTCGAGAATATTATGTGTAAAATAGTTTGAATTTTGAGATAAAGCACATTGTTGTCCTTCAATCCCTACCTACACTGCTGTTCTCCCATAATTTCATGAAATTCTCTACACACAAGAATTTATACATGTAACTTCTTTTCTATTCTCAGTTTTTAAACTTTAGGTTCAGGGGGTACATGGGCAGGTTTGTTACATGAGTAAATTGTGTGTCACCAGGGTTTGGTGATTTCATCACCTAGGTAGTAAGCATAGTATCCAATAGGTAGTTTTTTGACCCTCAACCTCCTCCTCCCACCCTCCCAACTCAAGTAGGCCCCAGTGTCTATTGTTCCCACCTTTGTGCCCATGTGTACTCAATGTTTAGCTGTCACTTATAAGGGAGAACATTCAGTATTTGAGTTTCTTTCTTTCTTAAAATTATTTCAATTGTTTAGGGGAACAAGTGATTTTTGGTTACATGGATGAATTGTACAGTGGTGAAGATTAAAATTTTAATGCAACTGTCACCAGAGTAGTGTACATTGTAACCAATATGTACTTTTTTTATTCCTCACCACCTTTCTAGCCTTCCCCCTTCTCAGGTCTCCAGTGTTCATTATACCACTCCGTATGCCTTTGTTTACCTACAGCTTAGCTCCCTCTTAGAAGTGAGAACATACAGTGTTTGAGTTTTCATTCCTGAGTTACCTCACTTGGAATAAAGGCCTCCAGCACCAACCAAATTGCTGCAAAAGATATTACTTCTTTCTTTTTCAGGGCTGAATAGTATTCCGTGGTGTATATAGTACCTGTTTTCTTTACTCACTCATTGGTTGATGGGCACTTAGGTTGGTTCCACATCTTTGGTACTGTAAATTGAGCTGCAATAAACATACACATACAGGTGTCTTTTTAATATAATGACTCTTTTCCTTTGGATACATTCCCAGTATAGACAGAATTGTAGATTTGCTTTCAGTTCTTTGAGAAATCTCCATACTATTTTCCATAGAGGTTGTACTAATATACATTCCCACCAGCAGGATGTAAGTGTTTGCTTTTTTACCACATCCATGCTAACATCTATTGTTTTTTGACTTTTTAGTAATGGCCACTCTGGCTGGGATAAGGTGGCATCTCATTGTTATTTTAATTTGCATTTCTCTGATGATTAGTGATGTTGAGCATTTTTTTCATGTTTTTGGGCCATTTGTATACCTTCTTTTGAGAAATGTCTATTCATGTCATTTACCCACTTTTTAATGGGATTATTTGTTTTTATTTCTTGCGGACGTGTTTGAGTTCCTTGTAGATTCTGGATATTAATCTTTTGTCAGATGCATAATTTGCAAATATTTTCTGCATTCTGTGGGTTGTCTGTTTACTCTGAGGATTATTTCTCTTGCTGTGCAGAAGCTTTTAGTTCAATGAGGTCTCATTTATTTATGTTTGTGTTGCATTTGCTTTTGGGGTCCTAGTCATAAATCTTTTGCCTAGGCAATGTCCAGAAGAGTTTTCCTAGGGTTTCTTCTAGAATTGTTGTGGTTTCAGGTCTTAGATTTAAGTCTTTAATTCACCTTGAGTTGATTTTTGTGTATGGTGAGAGACAGGAATCAGTTTTATTCTCTAAATGTAGTTATTCCGTTTTCCCAACACCATTAATTGAAAAGGATGTCCTTTCCCATGTTAGTTTTTGTATGCTTTGTTGAAGATCAGTTGATTCTAAGTATTTGGCTTTAATTCTGGGTCCTCTATTCTGTTCCATTGGTCTGTGCATCCACTTTTATACCAGTACCATGCTATTCTGGCTACTATAGCCTCGTAGTATAATTTGAAGTTGGGTAATGTGATGCATTCTGTTCCATTGGTCTGTTCATCCACTTTATACCAGTACCATGCTGTTCTGGCTACTATAGCCTCGTAGTATAATTTGAAGTTGGGTAATGTGATGCCTTCAGGTTTGTTCTTTTTGCTTAGGATTGCTTTGACTATTTGGGCTGTTTTTTGGTTCCATATGAATTTTAGGATTTTTTTTTGTAATTCTGTGAAAAATGATGTTGATATTTTGATAAGAATTAGATTGAATTGGTAGATTGCTTTGGGCAGTATGATCATTTTCATGATATTGATGCTTCCCATCCATGAACATGGGATGTGTTTCCATTTGTTTGTGTCATCCATATGCATGTAATTTTTGTGGCTATCACAGGAAAAAGCTAAATTCCACATCTGGGTCAGCATCATGGGAAAGAAGTGACAACTTGCATCAAGTGAGGAGATAATTTAAAACCTACCAAAATTCAGCCAATGTACAAGACTGAAATATGAAAAGCCCATGAGGTATAAGCATATTCCTTCACCCACTGCCTAAAAACCCACAGGAAACATGGAAAGCAATTTGGATTTCCACAGGACATGGGAAGGGGGCTGGGAGCAGATCAGTACTAGGACTTTAGGAATGAGTAAGATTTCAGATGATACACACATATGCTATCAACATTATTGTACTTACTAATAAAGACCTCACCATAATCTCTGGCCAAACATCTAAATATAGTTTTGATCATCAGAGCTCCCTTCTTTTTCTGTTTATTCCAATAATATTACAATTTTTTCTTTTTATATATTGTGACTGGGCTGAAAAACAAAATGACAGGAAATTTTCCTAGTTATTTTCTGTCCCAAAAAAGGTTGTAGGGTGACTCCAGTAGTCCTTTCTATGTGTTTCACAGCATCCCACATGGGACAAAGGCTTATCTTCACAAAAATATAAGAGAAGGATGCCAAAAAGAAACACATACCAAAAGGTACGGTGACCTCTGACAACCACTTGGAACTTTTTACACCATGATTTCTTGGGCATATCATTCTTTTTTCTGTAAACTGACTTATTCTGAAGCCAGACACTTGGGGAAAAATAATTTGAATCAGTTGTATCAAAATATGTGAGTGAAAATGAAAGATAAATCTTTGTTACCAACTAAGGTACCCTCTAGACACACTCCATCTCCACATCTTTCCCAAAACCCAAGGTTGGTACCAGAGAATGGGACAGGTGCAGAATGAAGTGAAATACATGAATAAGGTGAGAATGCCTCTTTCACATATTGTATAGAAATGTTAGGAACTTAAGGTTTTATAGGGTTTTTTAAGGCCTATCAAAAGGTCTTCCTTGAAAATGGCCTCATCAAACTGAATTGATCCAAAGGGCCACGTTGGAAGGGCACATACCCACACATTCTAGGTGCCTGGGAAGATAGTGAGGAAAGAAAGAAAGAAAAAGTCTTGAATGTGCCACTGAAGACAGAAAATTCTTAAACTGGAATGGGAGAAATGGTGGTGACTGAGATATTTTAGATCTTCACATCCCTGAGTAATATGGATATATCTCCCAGTGACACTTTTCCATACCTATGTTGAGCTCAACCTGAGACTACTCTACTCTCTTCTGCTAAAGATGCCAGGAGAGGAATTCAAGGGGAGAACAGCTACAGTTAACAGATTTTTTCTTTTTTTTTTGCCTTTTCCAATGCTTTTAATTCTTAAGTGAGTCATTTATTTAACTGAGAATTCTATCTGATGCAGCTGTACAGGAAAATGTTACTGAAACCAAAATGATACCAGTTGTTTTTAGAGAAGAGTGGCGTTTTCTGTTCATTTCTGAACCTCAGCCAGGAGGGTCGCTGGCTGGTATGCTGAGAGGGCCTCTCGGCCCTTGGATTTTGCTTTCGGTACATTTGTTAGTTTTTAAACTGGGAGCTTTCTAATTCTGAATTTTAGCTGTGTATTTTAATAAAAAGTGAAAGCCCAAAGAGCCTTGGTTGTTTTCACACATTTAAGAGACCCCAGCTTCTCTCTCTCTCTCTCCCCCCGCCTCTTATCCCAGTAGGTTAAAAAGTCACTTAGAGAAATAAATCTCTCTTTCCTCTTTCAATCATGTGATGGAGAAACTATTAAAAGGCATGATTTTAAGGTTGTTTTTGAAAATTAGTGGCTCTTAAAGACCACTCAAATTATACCAAACTAAATTCTAACCAAAAGGCTTCTTTATTCCATTAACAGGGGAATAAGGGAATACCATTATTAACAAAAATAGCAATTGATGCTTACTGCTAAGATGAGCCTTTTATAACTATCATTGCTTTTATAACTATTAAACTTTTATATCAATCATTTGATAACTTTTATATCAATCATTGCTTTTATAACTATCAAAATACTTTGGGTTATTTGGGGTTGGGGGAATTTTTGAGCTATTGATGACTTTGAGTGTTATGATCTATCATGCATGAGCAGCCTTGTGCAGAATGCATTGGATGCTAATGCATTTCTGACAATTCAGGTACTCTCCAACCTCACACCTAAGGCTGCTATCAAAGGGTGCCAAGAGCCCCATACCGGAAGAGCAATATGGTTTCTTCTCACTGGGAGATGTATTCACACTGCTATTTCCTGGGGAAAGACCAAGTATCTCACAGGCAGAGGGCTGAAGATGACTTGCAGAATCTAACCTGCTAATTCGCTTACCAGAAAGCATAACTCAGTAATAAAAATCAGCACAGGTTCCAGTTCCCCAAGTCTAAAAAAGAATGCAGAAAAAGAATCTCAACCTAATAAAAACACTGCCTTACTCTTGTTTCTTTCAGGCTAGATTTTTATGATCATATAAGTTTGAGGAAAAAAAATCCCTTAGTGGAAAATACAATCGATTCTGGTTTTCCCGGCTGGTGCTGTGTGAGACAGTGGGCAGAACCCTCACAGACCCAACACCTGCTTGGTGGAGAAGAGATTGTTCTAGGTCCCAGAAGCCACGTGGACTTGAGAAACTGTAACTTTCTAAGACAACTGCAAGGCATTAGAGAAAGCTTGAGAGGCAGACTCAGCATCAAGAAGCCTGAGCTCAAACGCCAGATCATGTATTATTTGAACCAAGAGACTCATGTGAATAAAAAGGAGGTACTATGAACAATTACACTGAAACAACAGAGGACCATTTTGAACACACCAGAAGTATGACTGCCTTACTTCTAAGCCACACAGAGTGTGGGCAACTGGTTTAACCTTGTAAGGCCTCTATATTTTCATCTATAAAATCATATTGGAAGAAGTCCAACACCTCACCTATTTGGGTTGCAACAGCAACCAAATGGGATAATGAAAATGTCAGGTCAGGAACGATACAAATGTAAGGCACTGCATACATGGATTAATTTGGAAATATGTCACTCAACAGCAGGATCTAGTCAATCCTGGAACAGTTTGCAGGTCTCCCATGTTCCCCCGACAGAACAACCCCACAGCCCTCTACAGCTTGGCAGTTCTCTGTGGCCAAGGTTTCTGAGCCAACACTCCTCAGCAAGGTGTGTGATTCTCTGGTCTAAGAACACATTTCACAGTCCAAGTTCCACAAAGTGGTTACAAACTACTCTCAGAGGGAAAATGCTTTCTTTGTCATCATATGACTATGAACACTTGGACAACCAGAGCCGAGGACTCTGTGGTCCTTCAGGCCACGCCTAGACCTGGCAGATGATTTTCAAAGCAGATGTGTTATTTAAAAACTTATTTCAAAAGTACTTCCTCTCTCCAGTGCTTTGTCTGCCTCTAGACACCCATAAAGACTTATAAAATCCTGAGCATACCAGCATAGCACACTAGGGTAGATATAAAAATAGATCGTGTAGCTATTGTAATATGATATATGATATAACATATATATATCATATGATAGATATATGATATATGGCTTACACACACACACACACACACACACACACACACACACACACACACTACATAGAAGAACTTTATCCCCAAAATCAACCAAACAAATATGTTGGTAAGAAACAGACAGTACCATGGGAAAGAACTGCATCAGGTTTTTGCATACCTTAAGAGCTAAGCCACATAAGGAGAGTGGTGTGCCTGCCATGGTGTCATGTCTGTCTTCAGGACTAAGAGACTCATTGCTCCAGCTGTTGGGAGCATTAGCTACAAGGCTGTCAGCAGATACCCTCTCTGGGGGCTACTCTCAACCCAGGGAAGCTGCCTTGCCAGGTCCATGCCCACACTGCAGGGGCAGTACACATCCAGTGGTTTGGCACAGAGGGTTGGATGAAGGCCCTGTCTCCTTGCCTCAAGCCAGGACAACTCTGCAGGGCTGTCCCAGCCCCAGAGCACTCTGTGGGATTGGGACAAGATGCAGCCTTCTTGGTGACTACATTGTGGTTCTCTGTCCAGTCCTCCTTCCCTCTTCTTCCACAGGTGTTGATCCCAGGGATACTCCTCAGCCATACTCCTTTGCTCCATTCCAGAGTCTGTTTCCTGGTTGGGTTCAACTTTAGACAATGCACCATTCCTCTTTTTGGCTTCTTGGAGGAAAAAAAAAGTACTAATAAGTAAAAAGAAAATGTGTTAAAGATGTCTTCCAAGACCGGATGCGGTGGCTTACGCCTATAATCCCAGCACTTTGGGAGGCCAAGGCGGGCAGATCACTTGAGGTCAGGAGTTCATGATCAGCCTGGGAAACATGACAAAACCCCACCTGTACTAAAAACACAAAAATTAGCCGGGCATGGTGGCAGGTGCCTGTAATCCCAGCTACTCGGGAGGCTGAGGCAGGAGAATCGCTCAACCCAAGAGGTGGAGGTTGCAGTCAACTGAGATCACGACACTGCACTCCAGCCTGGGCAACTACAACAACAAAAGGTGTCACCCAAGATGAGCAAGGCAAGGCATTCTCTTAGGGTGAGCTGGTAAGAGAGACACTCCACAGCCAACTTTCAGACATGCAAAACTCAAAGAGGACACAGCCACAACCAACCCATAGGATAAGGGCTTTATGCTATCAACAAGCATGGAATCACTTAACTGTTATTTTAATAAAGACATTTTTTAAAACTTTTTATATGTATAAAGCCATATTTTAATAATTGCCTATTTTTCTAAATTTCTGACATGCCATTAGTTATCTCTGGGGAAAATCTATCCAGTTATTATTATCTAACCGCTCATGTGGGGAATCCTATCTGAACTGCAGACGGTTCCATGGAGGAAAGGCCCATTTATGAAGGTCTGGCAGGAACACCAGAAAAATCCCATTGTATTTTGGTGATGCAAATGTTAGAGGAATAGTTATGTATTTATTTCTAGAACCTAATTCCTAATGCATTTCTATACTGAAGAGTTTGCTCCTAGCTCAATTATTTGACTGAGTGCTGCTGAAAAGGGAAATCCCTCTCATATTTGACCTTTAGTCTTTCTACACAAATCTGTACAAAGAATCTTGCTGGAGAGTTTCCCTAAGGCTTCTGATTGGACAAAAGTTTCACTGTCTGACAATAGGAATTCTCTAAAGCTGATCAGTCACAAAGATAACCCTCCGGACAAGTCAAAAAATACCCTTCAAGATATAGTTTCTTATCATCTACAAAGGCCTGTGAGCTCAAGGGCAGAAAGACACTATAGAATAATAGATACCAAGTCCCCTTTTGAAATTACTATATGCACATAAATCCTTCCTTTTAAATTATGAACCAAAGTACATTAGTAGTGAAATTGAAACTAGGTGAATGAAATTCACGGAACCAGAAATTATTACTTAGGATTTGCTACACAGGATCCTGGTCTATCTTGAAGGCCTAAATGGAATATGAACAAGAGTTAAACAGGTGAGGCATTAGCATGGACCCCTGGGATCTTGTCTCTGCAGATATAAAACCCTCCTTTTTATTTCCAGGGCCGTGCCATATAATTCAATAACGAAACTGCAAAAGCACATCCATTTGAAAGGTGACTGCTGGCCCCTCTCTCTAGCTGTCCAGGGTGGCTCAGGATTCTGAGCCTCCAGGAATGCTATAGGCATTGAACTCATTTGCTCCTGTGGATTCTATACCTCCGAGAGTAGTATAGGCATTGAACTCATCTGCTTCTGTGGCATTTAATCTTCATATTCTCTTAATGGCTTGAATACAAACTCACCTTTAAGGGAATCAAAATAGAGGCCTCCCACCTGCATGGAATAGCAAATGCCCAAATCCCAAGATTTAATGTACCTAATGGAATCTATAATTCAGAGGTATGTTCAGGAACAGCTCTTGGAAACCATGTACAAGAGAAACCTGAAATGCCAGAAATGAAAAAATCAAAGTGGTCCCTTGCGGCAAGCTCCATGTGTGGCCTTTCTCTATATAACAATGCTGCTTCCCAAATTTCCCCACATTGCTAATGGAGATCTTGAGTCACAAGCTGTCAGAAAGACTGCTGAAGGGAGGGTAGCCTTTTGAGAAACAGATTCAGTGACATAGCCAGAAGCTCCTGAGTGGTCCCAGTCAATGCACTGAAGCATACCTCCCCGCAACTCCAAGCCCATGTGACATCCTAAGCAGCATTCTGTTGTCAGAACTCAGGTGGATTCCTGCAATGCATATCAAAAATTTGAAGGCTATGGTTAGGTTCTACCTGGTCTGACAAGCCAATAAAGACAGGGAGAATATTCTCTACAGAGAAGTCGCTGCAACAGGAATCAGGTGCACCACTCAGCTCTATCATGGGACAGTAAGACAATCTCTAGAATACCAACCAGCAGAAATTGGAACTTGAATTTTTATTGTCCTTTAGTTATATTAAAATCTTTTATTTCTGTAAAATTTTGAATTTTTCAGAGTATTTCCATTTATGATTTACTTTCACTATAAGACAAAAAGCACCAGAACTGCAACATGAAAATGGACATAAATCAAAATACCTGTATGTGTATGCTGCTGAGAAAAGGACTGCTGGCGACCCCAGAGGCTCATAGACACACTACCGACCCGGACCACAGTGCCTGACCACAGCATCACCTACCGGACTAAGACTGCTTCATCTCTCAGCAAGGCACAGGCACAGGCAGTTCATTTTCAGGTGTATTTTCAGCAATGTGGAGCCAGGATTGACTCTTGTTTTTGACAGATTCTGGCTTCAAGTCTCTAGGGTTTTGTTGAATATCTCTTTTTTTCCTGTTTGACTTCCACTTGAACCCCGGTCTCGAATATAACCTGGAAATAGGGAACGTAGAGGGAGTTATGAGCCAAAAATTTTAAAAGAATTATGTGATTTTCTCCTGTCCACTCTCCTGGCATTCAGCTGACTCCAGTAGCATCCTGCTGCAAATGGAACTAGTTTTTTTATTCAGTTAACAGCCAGACACCATTTTACAAACCCAAGAAAGGAAATGCCAAAGAATCGCTTACAATTGCTATTCATTTAAATCAGAGTTTCTCAAGCCATTGTGCCACATAGCCATCATGATGGCTTGCAGAAGACTGGCTGTGACTTGGTAATGCAACTAGTGCCACTCTTGTTGAAGAGGTAAAGTAAAAAATATTTGCTGCCGTCAAAGAAAATGAACCTGAAGGAGGAGCGATTTGAGAGGCAGGAAAGCTCTGCTGTGGGGAGTGGTCTTTGCACAATACTGTTAGGTTCAGCAGCGGGAGTTTTCAGTCACACTGTGTTAACACTGCATTACCACTCTGTTCTATACTCTGAAAAGGACTGCTTTTGCAATCTCTAGTCAACATAAATTATGTGGCTCACAAATAATTTCTAACCTATCTTTTATTTTATCCTATGACTTCGAGGTAAGGCCATAGCTTGGTCCCAATCCACTCACAATTTTAGCTTTGCAAAAAGAGAAAGAGAGAGAAGGAAAAAAGAAATTAGAACAATGGGAAAGAGTTTCTCTATGAGTTATAAATTTACTACATCAGGCAGGAGCTCTTCTCCCCACAGCTCTGATTCGCATCACAGAAGCCTTGGTGGGTAATGATGGGGTGTGGGAAGAAGCTTCATCCTAAGTCATAATCCTGTCATCACTAACGGAGTCAACAAGGAACGTTTACACTCCTCGGGGAACCTAAGCATGACATTTCAGAACCAAGGGAAATCTAAAGCTTCTCTGACTTTCTTTCTCTTTCATGAATCAGGAGGAAATGATAGCTTTCTGAAGCTGATAGGGATCCATTTATAAGGCTCACTCAATCAGTTGAGTGCAACGAAACTCTGGATGCTGCAGGGACCACCACTGTTTCAGAACTGCCTAAAATTTATGGCTGGAAATTAGAGGTATAATAAGAAAAATGCCAGCAGGAGGTAATTGTGTGCTGTAATCATGAAAGCTCAAGTGCCATTTAATCGTGTTGCACACACCAGATGTTTATATCCTATCATGTACCAGGGTGATAGAAGGCCAGCAGGTCCCTCAACTGGTCAAGGAATGAAACTACAGGGGCCACAGGAGAAAAATGCTAAAGAAGAAAGGTTACAAACAAGCGAGAATCAGTTGCTTCCACCATTTTTGTTCTCATACATAAATAAGGTGAATGATTTGAACATGAGTAAGAATAACAGGAATGGTCCAAGATGTGCCTGGTTCAGGCATGAAAAGAACAGCTGGCAAGAGTGCCAGTGAGAAAGAGGAGGAGTGTGTTGGCATCTTTCCTTCAAGGATTCCAGCAAGTTTTCATGAGGTAGTTCATTTCAAATTACTCAGTGACAAAAATGAGGATTGCCACAGCAGCAGGCGAGCCCACCAAAGGAAAGACAAGAAGGTGCCAGATGGGGCTCTTGTCTGGACAGGTAGGTCATGTGCAGCCACGTGCTGCAAGGTGCTGCCAAGGTGACAGCAGACTGTGCCTGGATACAGTAAATCCAAGTATCCTTCTGGAAGAGAGCAGTTGCCGGAGGGAAACATCTGTTCCTGATCACTCATGGGCTTAATTGTGAGCCTCTTATCACCCAGAAGTGTTTGTCTACACACCACATGCCTTTCCTTCTGTCCAACAGCAGTGGATACCCACCCAATTCAGAGCAACCAGAAAAGCTGATTAGTTAATTGACTCATAGCCTGATACTTTCAACCAGCTGGTTAACTTCCTTTATAAGGAGGGCAAACACAGAAAGATGGACTTTGGAATTTGAAAGCATTGCCTTGAATTCTATTTTTAAAGGACAATATGAATCAGCCAGGAGTTTGAGGGGGAAAAAAAATAAACCTATTTTCTTGTTCCTGTTCTGTACTAGTAGTTTTCCCCCTAGACAAATCTACAAGTCTTCACTATGGAGTGTGCGATTGATAGGTACATCCACTTAGTCGTTCCAATAATATCCATGTGTTTTACCAAAAACCCAAGCTGAGGTGGATTTAAACTGTAAGCCATTCTCTTCTTGCAGCTCGCTGTCTCCTAGGTATGCTGCACCCACCTCCATGATATACTGGGCATCAGGCATTTAAATTGAGGGCATAATTCCTGCCCTCACTAGGCTCACATTCTCACCTAAGACAGACAAAGGAAGCAGCACAGCTTCTCTTTCCTTTAGCTTTTCCGCTATCCCTTCAAATGAGCAGGAAGCCCTTGCCCCAGAGATGCACAGCAAATCACTAGTGACCAAGCAGAGAGAAAGGCTCACAAATCCTGCCACCTGTTGTTTTCGCTGTTTTAACACAGGTAAACCTTTGTCCTGCCCTTTAATAGTGGACTCTGCAACCTACAAAATGTGCACATTTCAAATATCTACCTAGACACTCTGTGCTTAACCCAACATAAGAAAATGAAATCATTCACTAAATCCATTTACTTGCCTATGAAAGAATTGGATAGCCATGTCTTTCTAGGGTGGTATCTTAGTGAGATTAATTGAATCAAATTAATCCCAGGGAACCCTAAGAAAATTTCCATGAAAAAGAGTGTAACTCCACCAGAGCAGATGATGTTTTATATGCCTACCTTCTCTAGGGTTTCCACAGTGTGAATATAATTTCATTGATATGGGTACTTTGGGGGTTTTTAGCCTGATTTTCACATTACTATATTCTGCATTTAAACTCCTTTTTAGGTAAAACCCTTACTATGGAGGATAAGAAGTTTTGCAGGCATACAAAAATCTTTCATTAAGAACATCTGCTCCTCAAGAGGGCTTCTTTAATCCTGGAAATTATTCCGTGAACAATTACAAGTATGTCTTAGTTTGGAGAACTAAGTTGTTTATGCATTCAAATGAAGGCCAACTTCTGAACATGTCAGGTCAAAGACAAGTGGCCTTTGTGGGCTTCCAGGCAATGAATTTGTATCAACCTTTCATTTATTAAAAACAATAATAACAAAATGATTCACTGTATTTTTAATACTAACACTGGATAAAATAATGGTCAGATGTTCATTCTTTTAAATCTCCAAATTGCATTTATGGGACTTATTTCCTTGGAGTAACTCTTGAAGGATTATATCATAAGGACGCTGATCTCTTTTAAGTTGTATAAAGTTTTAGGCAAGTAATTCTGGTAGGATTGAGCCCACTTCCTAATTGGGTTTTTAAAATGTCACTTTACTTTTCCTCTTTCTCAATTTGATTTAAGATTCATGGGGTAGTTACAAGGAAGGAACTGTCTTAAGAACTAAATTTCTTAAGGCTGAAAATAGGCAATAAGCCAGAGAAAGTCCTCTTTCCCACAGAGTTTCCTGTTTATTCTGTTTCTCTTTTCTCTGTGTCTCTCAGACTCTTTTCTTCTTTCTTTCCCTCAGTTTCTACTCTGATCACAAATGCACTTCACAATCAAGAAATCCAATGGTAATATTTTTGTTATATACAAAACTGAACTCATCATGCCCACCTTCCCTCAGTCTGCTGGTTTTCTCATAGCCCTCAACACAATTAATAACATTGCCTTTGCTCTCTTCTCATTGATCCAAACCAAAAAGTGGTCACTCTTAACTCCCCTTATCTCTTCCATCTCGTAACTCCCCTTTTCTCTTCCATCTCTTACAATGAAATGGTCACTAAAATCCATTGCAACCTTCAGAGGACTTTTTTAATCTACTCCTTTTGTCCATTTCACTGTCATTGTCTTAGTTTTTGTTTCATTGTTTCTCACTTGGACCTTTGTAGTAGGCAAATGGAATTTACACTAGCTATCCCTTTATTCAGAGCCATCTTCTTGTATCACTTAAGAGATCTTTCTAAAATGGGAAACTGGCCACTCACACTCTCTGGCTTAAAATGTTTTCAATGGTTCTTTACTTCTTGCAGATGAAATTCAAATTATTCTGTATAGTATATATACATGGCCCTTTTGTGATCTGTGCTCTGCTGGATTTTTCTTCTTGTGCATCCATATTATTGAGCCATACTTAATCCTTCCACAAGCACCACAGTCTTTATTATTTTTTTTTCTTTCACTTCTTTATTCTTTATTCATGTTCTTCACTGGTCTGTAATGCTCATATGCCCCTTTTCTGCATGGAAATTTCTTATCAAGGCATAGCTCAATATTACCTTACCCTAAAAACCTTTCATTATTCCTGTTCTTATTGCCTCTTCTTCACTTCTACCACAGCACATAATTATAACAAATCATTTACCTCATGCACTTAAACTATTGCCATGTCTCTCTCTCACACCAGATTCTGAGTTAGGTGAAGGTAAGGTATCTTTTGTATTTTCTTTGTATTCCTGGCATCCAGCACCACATATCACATGTAATATGCTCTCACTAAACAACAGGTAAATGAATGCTGATCATCTTCTTTGTGGTTCTGCAGAATTCAGCACAGTTGGCTGTTAGTCCTTCTAGAAGTCTCAAAGTATTTGTTTTCCGAAGCATTGCTCTATTCTTATTTCTCTATATCTCTCTAGACCATCTTTTATCCAGATCATGAGGAATCAAGGAATCAAAAGTCTGACAAGATTTACAGACCATAATAACCATGAAAACAAATAGTATCTTGTTTATATCAGAACATAAAAATCAATGTGGGGCTAGGAGCATTTAGACAGAAATTAAAGTTAGGCTACTTGTATTTTCTATTTATATCTAGGAAGTCATTAAGGCAACGAATGTGATTGCACAACTCTTAGAATGATAATTCCATTCTAAAATGTGAATCCCACTGCCTTCGCCTCACCTCACTAATAAGGTATGTGGAGTCCAGAGTCCAAATGGGAGGCAAATGCTTAATTCAGTGGAGATAACACTTGCTGTCCTTTGGAGACACTCTTTTGGGAATGCAGAAATGGAAATTCTCCTTCTCCTAGAAGGACAGGCTTACTGCCTCAGTGACTGATTGTTTTTGTTTGTTTGTTTGTTTATAGTCCATCCTTCATCAACTTCCCTATTTGTCTTCTTGGGATTAGAGAAGGCAAGAATCATGTTCACTTGTCTCTCAATTCATAACCATATTATTGCTAGTTTATTTGGCTTTGGCATTGGGTTCAGGCAGTGGCCTTGTGGAGGAAAATTTCATTATCTTAAAGGATGGGGATTATCTCATAATTCTGCTTATTTCCCCTGATGGAAAGAACACAATTTAACAAAACTTCCAAAGTATGTGTGTGTGTGTGTGTGTGTGTGTGTATATCTTAAAGCAAACTGCTTCCCCGTAATTACACAGCTCGAAAATTAAAGAAAATCAGACAATTAAAGATCCTCTTTGTGACTCATCATAAATCGTGCCTGGTCCTGGCCATATAGCTATCTGAAGATTGATTCAGAATAATAATGAGGTTCCTTAATGTTTGCTTTAAAAAATCACCTATCTTCTCTTCCTGGATGTCCAGCGTCCTTAACTTTGCCCCTTTTGATAAAGGTACCAAGAATATACATTGGGAAAAGGATACCTTCTTCAATAAATAGTGCTGAGGAAACTGGATATCCACATACAGAAGAGTAAAATTAGATCCCTATTCCTCATTGTACATGAAAATTAACTCACAATGTGTTAGAGACTTAAGACCCAAAACTCTAAAACCGCTAGAAGAAATTACAGGGGAAACACTTCAGGACATTGGTCTAAGCAAAGATTTTATGGCTAAGACCTCAAAGGCACAGGCAACCAAAATAATGGTACCATATTAAACTAAAAAGTTTCAGCAACGCAAAAGAAAAAACTAAGAGTGAAGAGACAACCTGCAGAATAGGGAAAATATTTGCAAACTATGCATCCGACAGGGGAGCAATACCTAGAATATACAAGAAACAATTCAACAGAAAAAAATCCAACTGAAAAGTACGTTTACAAAAAAAAAAAAAAAGACCCATACAAATGGACAACAGGTATATATTTAAAAAAAGGCTCCATGTCACTAATCATCAGGGAAATACAAATCAAAACCATAATGAGATATCGTCTTATCTCAGTTACAATGGTTATTATAAAAAGGCAAGAAAATAGCAAATGCTAGCAAGGATGAGGAAACTAGGGAACTCATACACTGTTGGTGGGAATATTAATTCCCTAGACATTATGGAAAACAGTATGGAAGAGTCTCAAAAAACTAAAAATAGAACACCATGTAATCTAGCAATCCCACGGCTGGGTATGTACCCAAAGGAAAGGAAGTCACTATGTCAAAGGCACACCTGCACCCCCATGTTTACTGCAGCACTGCTACCAATAGCAGCTATATGGAATCAACTTAAGGATCCATCAGTGAATGAATTTATGTCTAGGAAGTCATACACACACACACACACACACACACACACACACACACACACACACTAGAATACCATTTGGCCATAAAAAGAGTACAATCCTGTCATTTGTAGCAACATGGATGGAACTTGAGCTCATTATTTTAAGTGAAATAAGCCAGATGCAGCAGGGCAAATATCACATGTTCTAACTCATATGTGGTAGTTAAAATAGTTGACCTCATGGAGGTAGAGAATAAAATAATAGTTATCAGAGGCCAGGAAGCATAAAGGAGGTGGAGATGAAGAGAGGTAGGTTAATTGGAACAAACATTCTGTTAGATAGAAGAACTAAGTTCTAATGCTTGCTGGCACAGTAGCATGACTATAGTTAATAACAGTGTATTGTATATTTCAGAATAGTTAGAAGATTGGAAATGTTCCTAACACAGAGAAATTATAAAGGATCAAGGTGAAAAATGTCCTAAACACCCTGATTTGATCATTACACATTGTATGCATGTATCAAAATATCACACACACCCCATAAATATGTACAATTGTTGTGTATTAATAGAAACATTTTAAAAAAGAAGTCCCTTTAGTTATAGAACCCTTCTAATTCCGTGGTATGTTGGCAGATGCTCCACATTCCAAAGAGAAGTATCCTGGCCTAAGACATTAGAGGCACAGGAAGTATTAGGAAAGGATTTCCCAAATGTTGTGCCAACTTTATGGCATCTCATTCTTTTACTTCTGAGTGGGTAAAAAAAATGAATGAAACATGCACCTCCTCATGCCGTGCCCTCCTCTGAATTTCTGCCTTGCTTCCACGCCCTGCTGCTCCTTGTCAGCTTTATTCTCCCTTTCCCCAATGGTTCCCAAAGGGAGAGAGAGACCAAACCCATGCCCAAGATCAGAATGGGGGCAGCCTGAGCATTCCCTTTGCCCAAATCCTTCTGTACAGCAGAGAGGCAGATTTTGCATTTCCCACAAAGGCTAACCCTGAAGAGAGCAGTGCTTTCCCTGTTCGCTTGGTAACTGTCCATCATGAAGGAAAATTATACTTCTAATGATGGTTCGTCTTATGTGTTAACTTGCCTAGTCCATGATACCCAGTTTTTGGTCAAATACCAGTCTGGATGTTGCTGTGAAGATATCTGATGCGATTAACATTTAAATCAGTAGATTTGAATCAAGCAGACTACTCTCCATAATGTGTATGGGCTTTATCTAATCAGTTGAAGACTTTATGAGAAAAGACTGATAACCCCTGAGGAGGGAAGAAATCTTCCCCCTATCTGCCTTTGGACTCAAGGCTACAACATCAACTCCTCCCTGGGTCTCCAGTCCACTGTCCTGCCTGCAGATTTGTATTCAGATTAGCTAGCCTTCACAATCATGTGAGCCAGCCCTTTAAAATAAATACCTCATCTCTGTATACACACACACACACATGCACAAACCCACTTTATTAAAGTTTTATTTTAGGTTCTTGGGTACATGAAAAAGTTGGTTACATAAGTAAATTTGTGTCACTGGGGCTTGTTGTACAGATTATTTATTTCATCACTCAAGTATTAAGCCCAGTACCCAATAGTTATCTTTCTGTTCCTCTCCCTCCTCCCACCCACTCCGCTCCAGTAGACCTGAGTGTCTGTTGTTTTCTTCTTTGTGTAAACAAGTTCTCATCATTTAGCTCCCACTTATAAGTGAGAACATGCAGTATTTGGTTTTCTGTTCTGCATTAGTTTGCTAAGGATAATAGCCTCCAGTTCCATTCATGTTTCCACAAAACACACGATCTTATTCTTTTTTATGGTTGCATAGTATTCCATTATTCCATGATGTACATGTACCACATTTTTCTCATCGAATCTGTCATTGATGGGCATGTAAGTTGATGCCATGTGTTTGTTATTATTCTGATTCACACTGCAATGAACATTCACATGCATGTATCTTTACGGCAGAATGATTTATATTCTTGTGAGTATATACTCAGTAATGGTATTTCTGGGTTGGATGATAGTTCTGCTTTTAGCTCTTTGAGAAATCACCATACCACTTTCCATAATGGTTAAACTAATTTACAATAAACTAATTTGCCCACAGTGTGTAAGTGATCCCTTTTCTCTACAACCTTGCCAGCATCTGTTATTTTTTTGACCTTTTAATAATAGCCATTCTGATTGGTAAGAGTGGTATCTCATTGTGGTTTTGACTTGCATTTCTCTAATGATCAGTGATATTGAGCTTTTTTCATATGATTCTTGGCCACATGTATGTTTTCTTTTGAAAAGTATGTCTGTCATGTCTTTTGACCACTTTTTAATCGGGTTGTTTTTCTCTTATAAATTTGTTTAAGTTCCGTATAGATGCTGGATGTTAGATCTTTGTCAGATGTGTAGTTTGCAAATGTTTTCTCCCATTCTGTAGGTTGCCTGTTTATTGCCAGTTTCTTTTGATGTTCAGAAGCTCCTTAGTTTAATTAGATCCCACTTGTCAATTTTTTCTTTTGTTGCAATTGCTTTTGGTGTCTTTGTTATGAAATGTTTGCCCATTCCTATGTCCAGGGTGGTATTGCCTAGGTTGTCTTCCAGGATTTCTATAGTTTGGGGTTTTAATCCATCTTGAGTTGCTTTTATATATGATGTAAGAAAAGGGTCCAGCTTTAATCTTCTGCATGTGGTTAGCCAGTTATACCAGCACCATTTGTTAACTAGGAAGTCTTTTCCCCATTGCTTGTTTTTGTCAGCTTTGTTGGAGATCAGACAGGTGTAGGTGTCTGGCCTTATTTCTGGGCTCTTTATTCTGTTCCATTGGTCTATGTGCCTGTTTTTGTACCAGTACCATGCCGTTTTGGTTACTGTAGCTTTATAGTATAGTTTGAAATCAGGTAAAATGATGCCTCCAACTTTGTTCTTTTTTCTTAGGATTGCCTTGGCTATTTGGGGTTTTTTGGGGTGGGGTCCTTATGAAGTTTAAAATAGTTTGTTCTAGTTCTGTGAAGAATGTCACTGGTAGTTTAGAAGGAAAAGCACTCAATCTGTAAATTGCTTTGGGCAGTATAGCATTTTAATGATATTGATTTTTTTCCTATTCATGAGTATGGATTTTTTAAAATTTATTCATGTCTTCTCTTCATTTATTTGTGTCTTCTCTGATTTCTTTGAGCAGTGTTTTGTTTTTCATTGCAAAGATCTTCTACCTCCTTGGTTGACTGTATTCTTAGATATTTTATCCTTTTTCACACACACACATTCTATTGGTTCTGCTGCTCTGAAGAACCCTGACTAACACATCCCTAAAGGCACAAGCCCAGGACCCCTGAAACCAAAGTAGAGGATGTGTAGAACCAATCTATCTTCAGGAACATGAGTTCCTCACCTGGTTCATATACACCACCAATTACATTGCAAACTTTGCAAATGACTATCCAGAGGGTTTCTAAGATCTCTCTGGAGTGACCAGATGACTGCAGTAGGACTAAGGTGGCAAATTTGATTTTATATCTAAATTCATTTTTTAGATATGTTGGTATACTAAAGCTGCTTCCCTTTCTCATACTGTTTTCTTGGTGATTCTGTCTAAACGTGCATTTTGTTTCTCTGTTCTGTTCTGTTTTCTGTAAAATTATCCTAGTGAGTCTTAGTGTTTTGCCTGGTGTCTGACACTCCTTTTCATTGACTACCTTGGTATAGAATCAATAGATATATAAACACACACATACACATAATGGATATATAAAATCTAAGCATCTATTAAATAATTGATTCTATTTCTTGGAACACCATTAAAAGCAATCAGTGAAATAACTTCCTTAACTCCTTTCTGGATTGAAATGAAAAATTAATCAATTAACACATAGAGTATACAATATTCCAAGAGCATCTAGTAACAGAAGCTTTAGGAAAGTAAGATTTTTGAAATATTCCCACATGTCTGCTAATTCACATTCATGTAATTTTCCCCCCAACTTTTTTCAAAGTGTTATAGAAATGAGAGGTCTGAGTAAGAAAGTGGCAATGAATTTGAATGAAAGCATCAAAATTAAGTCAACATTAAGATAGCTGGAAGCTGTTCACTATTCTGTTTGGTTGAACTAATTTCTTGGAAAATAACAAAATGAGTCAACATGAGTAGATAACAACCAAATGATCTATTAGATGGATGCACTGTATTGGTAGCATCTGTGTTTATGTAAGATGACTCAGTATTCCAGTCTTTAAAATACATTCTTCTCATCTTTTGACCACTGCTAAAAGCAAACAAACAAACAAAATGGTGAATAAAATATGACTTCCAAATGCCTGTCTCCTTACAAAAATGATCCAAAGAAGACATTAAAGTTTTGAGCTCTTTGAGTCCTTCGGTTCATTCTTATCTCTAGAAAGGGGTTGGACAAAATCAGAAGCTTCTGAACTAAGCTAATCAACAGGAACCCTGGAGATAATAGCTGTGTATTCCAAAGCTCCTACCTAGGCTAATTAAGTTAGAATCCCCAGAAATAGAGCTCTGGAACCTAAGGTTTCAAAAAGCTTTTTTATTTTAATCTAGGATAGATATATAAATCTTCTTATAGTCAAAACATCTAGGATTTTGTAGGGGGAAAATGGCTGGACTTTTTTCTTCCATTTAAAAATGTATTGTAGTGATACCACTAACAGAAATTATTGAAAGGGGAAAAGGGTCATCTTTATTAGCTCTATCTTATTACGTTATTTTAATTCTTCCATGATGGCTAAAGACTTTCAGGAATTCCAACAACCAAAAGCAAATGTTAGGAACTGATTTTTATAATAAGATTTAGAGTATTTTCTTTGTTGCAGACTCGGACTCACCCACTGAATCATGGGATAGGTGCTATTGCAGGGACACCTGCCCTACCCCAGGGAAACTTCCATAGGTTTTCTGTCTTTCAGCACCAGGCTCACCCTACTCCCTGTAAGAGAAGGCTATGCTCACTTCCTTCTGGGGCGCAGCACTCATGTGGCAACTCTGGCCTTGCTTCAACTCTTCTGCAAAGCTATAGTCTGATTCTTCATTTAGAAACCACCCCACTATATATCCAAAGGATTATAAATCGTTCTACTATAAGGACACATGCACACGAATGTTCACTGCAGCACTGTTTACAATAGTAAAGACCTGGAACCAACTCAAATGCCCATCGATGATAGACTGGACAGGGAAAATGTGGCACATATACACCATGGAATACTATGCAGCCATAAAAAACAATGAGTTCGTGTCCTTTGTAGTGACATGGATGAACCTGGAAACCATCATTCTCAGCAAACTGACACAAGAACAGAAAATCAAACACCGCATGTTCTTACTCATAGCTAGGTGTTGAACAATGAGAACACATGGACACAGGGAGGGGAGCATCACACACTGGGGTCTGTTTGGGGAAATAGGCGAGGGACAGCGGGGGTGGGGAGTTGGGGAGAGAGAGCGTGGGGAGAAATGCCAGATATAGGTGATGGGGAGGAAGGCAGCAAATCACATTGCCATGTGTGTACCTATGCAACAATCTTGCATGTTCTTCACATGTACCCCAAAACCTAAACTGCAATTAAAAATAAAATGAAATAAAATAAACAAGGCTGGTGGGGTGAAGATTGGGGACAGGTGAGAAGTGTGAGGGAAGAAAAAGTAAATGGCCATTTTATTATTTAATAATGCCAAAAGTTATCTCTATCCTACTCAGAAAGAAAGGGTTCATGGAAAACTGCAGAGTTCATTCCTCATGTAGAGGAGGCAGCAACTGACTACTGCGAAGTAAAATACAAGCCAATGTCACCAAACCTCCCAGTATGTCAAGAAAAGAAGGAAATGTGAATTTTAGGTGAATTCTTTCAATATTTAAGACTGGTGATCACAGGTCAACAATATGTCATCTCTGAATACAGAAACCAATAGGCCTGCAAAAGGAAAAACCCTACAGCAAAATATTAACCCTGGGTAATGAGTACATTGCACGGTGCTATAGTTTGAATGTGTCCCCTCCAAAATTCAGACATGGAAACTTAACAGTCAATGTATTAAGAGGTGAAAGCTTTAAAAAGTGATTAAGCCACGAATGGGATTAACCCATTTATGCCTAGTGTTCCATTATCAGAACTCTATGCTGGTAGGAGTTATTTATATCCCACTGCTCAAGGTCATCGCCAAGGTCTGGTTTTCACATACACAAAAAAATTTACAACCTCTGGCATAAATGGGTTAAAGTCTTTATAAAAGAGGCTTCATGCAGTGAAGCTGTGGCCCTGCTCCCCTTCTGTCCCGTGTGCCATGTGAAGGCGTGGAGTTCCTCACCTCCAGAAGATGCAGCAACAAGATGCCATCTCAGAAGTAGAGAGGCGTCCTCATCAGTCAACCAAACCTACCAGCACCTTGACCTTCAACTTCCCAGCCTCCAGAATTGTGAGAAAATAACTTTCTGTTCTTTATAAATTACCCAGGCTAAGGCATTTTTTATGGCAGCATAAATGGACTGAGGGTATCTTTTATACCATTTTTTCTTTCTCTGTATAACTTAAGTATTTCCTATCTGTATGTAAAATTAGGTAATTACTATTTTTCACCTTTCTGTATTTGTGAAAATTTTCAAAGTAAACAGTTCAGGGAAAGAAGATTCTTTTAGGAGGCCCTTTTCCCCATCTAGAAGGGTGTGAGGTACAAGCTGCAAGTACCCTTCCAAGCTGCTTACAGGTCAGGAGGTACTCTGCAAGGGCCAAAAAAAAGAAACAGCTGCTGTTCTCGATGGCGTTATTCCAAAGCACCTCTTTTCTTCCCTCTCCTTTTTTTTCCTCCCCGTCTTGCCTTAACAGGACCATTTCTCCTCGTCTGCCCTAACGGGGGTGGGGGGGGCAGTGAAGGGAGAAAGCAAGAAGCTTAATTTGGTTGACTTGTGTTTTATCTTCACATGAAGCCACATCTTATTCACTGCTGAACCTGACTGATGGGGGCGAGGCATATGGGCATGCACTATGCCATTCTAACATTTTGTATGCGTGAAACTTTTCATGATTAAAAAAATGTTTTTCAAGTTGAATGACAGAAGAAAAAAAGATACGTTTTAAGTGATTAACAAAATCATAGTCAGCATGTTTTCTTTCAGAACAATTCAGGAATATGAAGCAAGACCAATCCAGATATCCAAGTGGCACTTCACATTTTGTAATATATTACTTTATAAAACAGATTTCTTATAGTAAGTGGCTATCAGCTGAATTTTGTAGTTTTAGAATAAGGCAATGCTAAATATTACCTTCGACTCAACTCTGGTTTGAGTGCTTCAGAGCCTTCAGAAGGTGCTCCAGCGATCAGGTGAGCTGCCAATTTCTGCACTACGGGATGATAATGCCTCTGAATGGAAAATGGGACAATCAGATTTTGCACAGGTCAGTCCTTTACAAAAAACACTACCCACAGCAAAGATTTTCTTAAATAAAATTATACCAATTGTTTTAGTCACCTATGTACAGTATATGTAATTCATTAGAAGCACATTACCTACAGAAAGATGATCATCTTTGCTCACAGGATTAAAACAAATCAAGTTACCAGTGATGTAGTTTAAGTCTTGCTTTTACAATATAAAAAGAAAAATCAAAAAGCAATTCCTCTTTCAGAGTGAAAAAAGTTGATTTACAACAGGTTACCTGACATATTTTCTACAAGTCTCACTCTAATGCTGTCCATACTGTAGGATCACTGTATACATGAATCTATCTTGAAACAGAGCTTACTAAAATCTCCTTGGATAGGACTCAATAGAAATGCACCTGATAACAAATCCTCTGAAGAGTGTTAGGGAAAGATTTCGATAAATCTTTCACAGCCACACCCTGTAAAACTGACACTGTTTTCTGCTTCTTTAGAAAATGTATCTCAACAGCTTAAAGAATAATAAGAACAAAATAAAATGTTGCATACTAAAACAGGAATTCTAAAAAAGGCAGCCCATGAACAAAATTTAATTAAGTACTCTGGCAATAACTATCTGAAGAAAAACTGGAAAAAAACTGTTCACACATATCCCCAAAAAGAAAAAACCCAGGGCCACTCTTACCCGCAGTACATACAGTTCCCACAGAGCAGTGTTCTGAGCGTTGCAGTACTCAGGCTCATCCAGTTCAGGGAGGAAAACTCCACTTCCCTGAGATTCACTGTCAAGCAGTAGATCTGTTTTGGGGAAAGTCTGCAAAAATGTCACATAAAAAGAAGTGATTAAATGAACACTGTTAATGTAACAGGTGTTACTCGTTTGTTGTTGTATTTGCATTTAAATTTATGGTTGTATAAGAGTTTTAGCATAAAGTCTTTACACCTAGTTTCAATAAAACAATTTAAGTTTGTATCATAAGAACAAGAGTTGCGGGGCCGGGCGCGGTGGCTCACACCTGTAATCCCAGCACTTTGGGAGGCCGAGGCGGGCAGATCACGAGGTCAAGAGATCGAGACCATCCTGGCCAACATGGTGAAACCCCGTCTCTACTAAAAGTACAAAAATTAGCTGAGCATGGTGGTGCGTGCCTGTAGTCCCAGCTACTCGGGAGGCTGAGGCAGGAGAATTGCTT
>CAUYLZ010020731.1:0-90468 GCA_963573645.1 Pithecia hirsuta | reverse complement strand
GCCAATGCTTTTGGTGTTTTGGTCATGAAGTCCTTGCCTATGCCTATGTCCTGAATGGTTTTGCCTAGATTTTCTTCTAGAGTTTTTATGGTGTTAGGTCTTATGTTTAAGTCTTTAATCCATCTGTAGTTAATTTTAGTGTAAGGTGTTAGGAAGGGTGAGAAAACAGACTTTAAACCAACAAAGATTTAAAAATGTGGCACATATACACCATGGAATACTATGCAGCCATAAAAAATGATGAGTTCATGTCCTTTGTAGGAACATGGATGAACCTGGAAATCATCATTCTCAGCAAATTGATACAAGAACAGAAAATCAAACACCACATGTTCTCATTCATAGGTGGGTGTTGAACAATGAGAACACATGGACACAGGGAGGGGAGCATCACACACTGAGGTCTGTTGGGGGGGACTAGGGGAGGGACAGCAGGAGGTAGAGAGTTGGGGAGGGATAACCTGGGGAGAAATGTCAGATATAGGTGAAGGGGATGGAGGGAGCAAACCACATTGCTATGTATGCACCTATGCAACAATCCTGCATGTTCTTCACTTGTACCCCAGAACCTAAAACACAATTATATATATATATATATATATATATATATATATATATATGTATATATATATATATATATATATATATATATATATATGTATATATATATAAAAGAATAGCAAAGGTTTCACTTGAACAAGGACACCTATATATCTCTAATACATATGCAGCAGCCAACACAAGAGCACCCATATTCGTAAAGCAAATTCTTAGAAACCTTCAAAGATACTTAGACTCCCACACAATAATAGTGGAAGACTTCAACACCCCACTTACAGTATTAGACTGATCATTGAGGCAGAAAATGAACAAAGATATTCAACATGTGAACTCATCACTGGATAAAATGGATCTGATGGAAATCTACATAACCCCAAAAAACAGAATATACATTCTTCTAATCGCCACATGGTACATCAAAATCAACCACATAATTGAACAAAGAACACTGGTAAGCAAATGCAAAATAAGTAAATAAATAAAACTAAAATCAATCTCTCAGAACACAGTACAATCAATTAGAAGTGAAGACTAAGAAATTTACTCAAAAACATACAATTATATGGAAACTGAATAATCTGCTTCTGAATGACTTTTTTGTAAATAATGAAATTAAGGCATAAATCAAAGCACTCTCTGGGCTTTGATTTGAATGAGAACAAAGATGCAGCATTCCAGAATCTCTGGGACACAGCTAAGGCAGTGTAAAGAGGGATAAGAAACAAAATGTACAGCACAAAATGCCCACATCACAAAGTTAGAAAGATCTCGATTTAACAACCTAACATCACTGCTAAAGGAACTAAAGAAGCACAAGATAAAAACAATCCCAAAGCTAGCAGAAGATAAGAAAGAAAAAAAAAATGAGAGCTGAACTGAAGGAGACTAAAACACACCCCCACACACACACACACACAAAATCAAAAGATTAATGAAACTAGAAGTTTGTTTTTTCAAATAACTAATAAAATAAATAGACTTCTAGCTAGATTAATAAAAAGAAAAGAAAGAAGATCCAAATAAACACAATTAGAAATGACAAAGAGGATATTACCATTGACCCCACAGAAATACAAATAACCATCAAATAATATTATGAACAGTGCTATGCACATAAACTAGAATATCTAGAAGAAATGGATAAAATTCTGGACATATACACCCTGCCAAGACAGAGCCAGGAAAAATTTGAATTTCTGAACAGGCCTATAAAAAGTCCTGAAGTTGAATTAGGAATAGCCTGCCAGCACCACGCCCCCACCCCCCACCGAAAAAAAAGCAAAGGACCAGACAGAATCACAGCCAAAATCTACCAGATGTACAACAAAGATCTGCTACCATTCCTACTAAATCTATTGCAAAACATTGAGAAGAAGGACTCCTCTCTAACTCGTTCTATAAGGCCAGTATCATCCTGATACCAAAACCTGGCAGAGATGCAACAAAAATGGAAAACTTTAGGCCAATATCCTTGATGAACATTGGTGCAAAAATCATCAACAAAATACTCGTGAACCAAATTCCATAGCACATCAAAAGGCTTGTCCACCGTGATCAAATCAGCCTTATTTCTGGGATGCCAGGTCAGTTCAACATATGCACATCAATAAATGGGATTCATCTCATAAACAGAACTAAAGACAAACATCACATAATTATCACAATAGACGCAGAAAGGCTTTCAATAAAATTCAACACTCCTTTATGTTTAAAATTCTCAATAAACTAGGTAATAAGGTAACATACCTCAAAATAATAAGAACCATCTATGACAAACACACAGCCAACATCAAACTGAATGGACAAAAGGTGGAAACCAGTTCTTCACAGAACTAGAAAATACTATTTTAAAAATCATGTGGAACAAAAAAAAGCCCAAATAGTCCACCAAAGCAATCCTAAGCAAAAAGAACAAAGCTGGAGGCATCACGCTACCTGATTTCAAACTATACTACCAAGCTACAGTAACCAAAACAGCATGGTACTGGTACAAAAACAGACACATAGATCAATATAACAGGAAACCAACTTTTGTCCCTTGAAAACCAGTACAAGAAAAGGATGCACTCTCTCACAACTTCCATTCAACATATTTTTGGAAGTCCTGGCCAGAGCATTAAGGCAAGAGAAATAAAGAAAGGGAATATGAATAGGAAGAGAGGAAGTCCAACTATCCCTGTTTGCAGGCAACATGATTCTATATCTAGAAAACCCCAGAGTGTCAGCCCAAAATCTCCTTAAGCTAACAAGCAACTTCAGCAAAGTCTCAGGATACAAAATCAGTGTACAAAAATCACTAGCATTCCTATACACCAACAACAGTAAGCCATGAACCAAATCAGGAACGCTGTTCTATTCCATTCAAGTCCTAAAACACTTTCCAAAGAAATCAGAGATGACAGAAATGCAAATGTATTCCATGATCATGGATAGGAAGAATTAATAACATCAAAATGGCCATACAGTCCAAAGCAATGTATAGATTCAATGCTATTCCTATCAAACTACAAATGGCATTCTTCATATAACTGGAAAATATTATTTTAAAATTCATTTGAAACCAAAAAGAGCCCAGATAGTCCACCAAAGCAATTCTAAGCAAAAGCTAGAGGCATCACACTACCTGATTTCAAACCATACTACCAAGCTACAGTAATCAAAACAGCATGGTACTGGTACGAAAACAGACACATAGACCAATATAACAGGAAAACGAGCACAAAAATAAGGCCACATACCTACAACTATCTGATCTTCAACAAAGCTAAAAAACAAAGCAATGCGGAAACAATTCCCTATTCAGTAAATGGTGCTAGGATAACTGACTAGCCATATGCAGAAGACTGAAACTGGACTGCTTCCTTATACCTTATATGAAAATCAACTCAAGATGCATTAAAGAGTTAAATATGAAATCCAAAACTATAAAAACACTGGAAGAAAACCTAGGCAATACCATCCTGGATTTAGAAAAAGGCAATGATTTCATGACTAAGACGCCAGAAGCAATTGCAACAAAAGCAAAAACTGACAAATGAGATCTAGTTAAACTAAAGAGCTTCTGTGCAGTAAAAGAAACTATCAATTGAGTGAACAGAAAACCTACAGAATGGGAGAAAAGTTTTGCAAACTATGCGTCCAACAAAGGTTTAATATTCAACATCTACAAGGAACTTAAAGAAATTGACCAGGTAAAAACAACCCCATTAAAAAGTGGGCAAAGGACATGAACAGATACTTCTTGAAAGAGGACACACATGCAGCCAACAAGCATATTAAAAAAATGCTCAGTGGTCGAATGTGGTGGCTCATGCCTGTAATCCTGGCACTGTGGGAGGCTCAGACAGGGGAATCAATTGAGGTCAGGAGTTTGAGACCAGCCTGGCCAACATGGTTAAACCCCGTCTCTACTAAAAATGTAAAAAATAAAAGTAAATAAATAAATAATAACCAGGCATGGTGGCATGTGCCTGTAATCCCAGCTACTCGGGAGGCTGAGGCATGAGAATTGCTTGAACCTGGGAGGTGGAGGTTGCAGTGAGCTGAGATCACACAACTACAGCCCAGCCTGGGTGACAGAGCAAGACTCAGAGACTCCATCTCAAAAAAAACCAAAAAAACAAAAAAACAAAACAAAACAAAACAAAATGCCACAAACTCAACATTACTGATCATCAGAGAAATACAAATCAAAACCACATGATATAACATGTCATACCAGTCAGCATAGTTATTATTAAAAAGTCAAAAAATAACAGATAGTGGCAAGATTGCAGAGAAAAGGGAATGCTTATACACTGTTGGTGGAAGGGTAAATTAGTTCAACCATGGTGAAAAACAGTATTGTGATCCCTCACAGATCTAAAAACAGAACTACCATTTAACTCAGCAATCCCATTACTGGGTATATAGGCAAAGAATATAAATTATTCTATCATAAAGACACATGCATACATATATTCACTGCAGCACTATGCACAATAGCAAAGACACACAGTCAACTGAAATGCCTATCAATAGTAGATTAGGTTAAAAAAAAAAAAGGAAAAGAAGCATTACGAGTACACTATGGGATATTATGCAGCCATAAAAAAGAACGAGATCATGTACTTGGCAGGAACATGGATGGAGCTGGAGGCCATTATCCTTAGCAAACTAATGCAGAAACAGAAAACCAAATACAGCATGTTCTCATTTATAAGTAGGAGCTAAGTGATAAGAACACCTGGACACAGGGGGAAACAACAGACACTGTTGTTGAGCAGGGAAAGGACCAGAAAAAATAACTATTGGGTACTAGGCTTAGTACCTCAATGAGATAATAGTCTCTACAACAAACCCCCATGACACAAGTTTATCCATATAGCAAACTTGAACATGTATCCCTGAATTTAAAATAAAAGTTAAAAATTAAATAAAATACATGCATGCATACATACATATATACATACATACATGTTTTGACAGCCCTGGTCTACAATCATGACTGACCAGTGAATTCTGAAAGTCAAGACTTTGGTTCAGTACATAAATTTGACAGATGCCTTGAATTCCATGTTATGCTTTTTAGAAATGTATATATTAAATTTAATTTTAATATATAATATAGTCACTAATAATATGTTTCCTTGAGAAAGACAAAAATCTAATACTAGAAGCATAGATTAGCCATTGTTGAAGAAGCTTTTCTTCACTGAATTACTTAAATTTTTTCATGTTGATGGTTTTAATGTTTAATATTCACAGTGAAGGGCAATGAAGTAGTCTAAAAGTTTGACATTGGACAAAATAAAATGTTCTGTCTGAACAGACTGCTCAATAAGCCCAGTGCTCATAAATCCACTGTAGGAAAACTCCTCACAAATAGCTGGAAATTAAGGCAGACACAAAGAGCAGCCATCTCAACAGAAGTGCTATAAAGCCTCTTCACAGACCCAGAATTGTCGTCATTACTAGACATGAACAAAGCATCTAATTTGATACCTACTATCAGGGGTCTCAAAACAGGCTTGAGGTTCTGTAATGTAGTGATGGATGCCTTTCAGGTGACTGTTGAAGCATACGTGGTGGGATTGTTCAACATGCTCACCTATGTGCTGTCCTTTCCAATAATTAGTTCTTCATCATACACATATATCCAGTTAGCCAATTGGTTACAAAGAGAGGCAGTTTGTATTGTGTTTTGTAACTAATTGTGTAAATTATACTTATTTATGTATTTATTTATTTATTTTTGAGACGGAGTCTTGCTCTTGTCACCCAGGCTGGAGTGCAGTGGTGCAATCTCAGCTCACTGCAACCTCCGCCTCCTGGGTTCAAGCAATTCTTCTGCCTCAGCCTCCTGAGTAGCTGGGATCACAAGCGCCCACCACCACTCCCAGCTAATTTTTGTACTTTTAGTAGAGATGGGGTTTTGCCATGTTGGCCAGGCTGGTCTTGAACTCGTAACCTCAGTTGATCTGCCTGCCTCAGCCTCTCAAAGTCCTGGGATTACAGGCATGAGCCACCACGCCCGCCCACTATGTTAATTTTAACATGTGACATATTTGTAAAAAATTGTTGATAATATGATGCATTTTTACTTAAGTAAGCCTTTTTTTTTTTTTTTTTTGCTTAGAATGGTTACTTGCAGACTTAGTTATGTAACCACTGTTAATCTAGAGTGACCATTTGTTAATATGTGTAAGAGATGGGTGACTGTTCTTGCTTTTAATAATGCATGATTCTGCAGGTTAATTATTTGTTGGTTAGCTCTCAAGGTACTATAATTGATATACTTGTACACAGGGTCCTTATAAAATACAACTTATAACTAAATCCAGATATTTAATAATTGAGCCGACTAAGTCTGACCACACATCACTATGACAGAGCAAAAGCTTTTCCAAGGGTATAATTTTCTATGTAATAATTTACAGTATTCTAAAGAAAAAGTAAGTCTGGCATCAGATTTTTTGATAGAATATATCATATGCATTTATCATAACTATTTTATGTATTTTGGTGGTATTTATATATTTTTTATGTATTTTAAAATTAAATATTGTACATTAATATGTAGGAGAACTTATCATTAAGGTGGGTATACAGGTAGTTTTCTCCTGACTAGATTGCAATTGCTTTCATAAAAATAAGATGTTATGCCACATTATAACTTGCATATGTCCCCATTGCACCACATATTAACCAACCTTATAGCTGACATATTAACCAACCTTATAACTGACAACAGTAATGCTACACTAGGATTTAATAAGGACATTATATTAAAATATAAAAATTGCTCATGTCAGCATTCTGAAGCAGATGCCGAAGATTTTCAATAGTGGTATGGTTTATGTCATAAATAGGCTGGTTATTTATTCTCTATTAAGAGAAAACTAAATACAGGAAAAGCTGTATGCCTTGTGCAGTATTATTACAGTAACCCTTAGAGTAAATTTTCTTTGGAAAGTAGGACAAAAGGGACAAATTCCAACCTTATTAAAGCTTATTAAAATCTATGCCCTCTAATATGATTTAAAGATTATGTCTGGTATCTCATGCATACATATGTTTGTTGCAGTGCTGTTTGTGATAGCAAAGACCTGAAACCACCCCAAATGCCCATCAATGGAAGGCTGGACAAAGAAAATGTGGCACATCTACACCATGGAATTCTATGCAGCCATAAAAAATGACAAGTTCGTGTCCTTTGTAGAGACATGGAATGAATCTAGACACCATCATTCTCAGCAAACTGACACAAGAACAGAAAATCAACCACCACTTGCTTTCACTCATAGGTGGGTGATGAACAATGAGAACACTTGGGCACAGGGAGGGGAGCATCACTCACAGAGCTAGGTCGGCGGGGGGAGTATAGGAGAGGGGAGGGGAGGGAAAGCGGGGGCGCGGGGAGGATGGGGAGGGATAACACTGGGAGAAATGCCTGATATAGGCGATGGGCGATGGTGGGGGGACAGAGACAGCAAACCACCATGGCATGTATGTACCTATGCAACAATCCTGCAGGATGCAGGATGTGCACATGTACCCCAGAGCCCAAAGTACAATAGAAAAAAAAAACATGTCTGGTATAACCATCTTGGAATCTTGGAAAAGATACTTTATATAGGTAGTCTTCAAAATATTTTATTTTTATTTCAATAGGTTTTTGGTGAACAAGTAGTGTTTGCTTACATGAATGAGTTCTTTATTGTTGATTTCTGATACTTCTGTGCACCCATCACCTGAGCTGTGTACACTGTACTCAATGTATAGTCTTTTATCCCTCACTTCCCTCCAACCCTTTCCCCTGAGTCCCCAGAGTCCATTGTATCATTCTTATGCCTTTGCATTCTCATAGCTCAGCTCTCTCTTCTGAGTGAGAACATATGATGTTTGGTTTTCCATTCCTAGTTACATTTAGAATAAGTCTCCAATTCCACCCAGGTTGCTGCTAATGCCACAATTTCATTTCTTTTTACAGCTGAGTAGTATTCCATGGTGTGTGTAGTGTGTGTGTGTATCTGCATATATATATATATACACACACACATATATATATGTCACATTTTCTTTTTCCACTCTGATTGATGGGCATTTAGGCTGATTTCATATTTTACAGTTGCAAATTGTGCTGCTATAAACACAAGTTCAAGTATCTTTTTCATATAATGACTTCTTTTCACTGGATGGATACCCAAGAGTGGTTTGCAGTTCTCCTTGAAGCGGTCCTTCACGTCCTTTCTTACTTGTATTCTTAGGTATTTTATTATCTTTGTAGCAACTGTGAATGGGAGTTCACTCATGATTTGGCTCTCTGTTTGTCTATTATTGGTGTATAAGAATGCTTGCGGTTTTTGCATATTGATTTTGTAACCTGAGACTTTGCTGAAGTTGCTTATCATCTTAAAGAGATTTTGGGCTGAGACAATGGGGTCTTCTAAATACACAATCATGTCGTCTGCAAATAGAGACAGTTTGACTTCCTCCTTTTCTAATTGAATACGCTTTGTTTCTTTTCCTTGCCTGATTGCTCTGGCTAGAACTTCCAATACTATGTTGAATAGGAATGGTGAGAGAGGGCACTCTTGTCTAGTGCCATTTTCAAAGGAAATGCTTCCAGTTTTTGCCCATTCAGTATGATATTGGCTATGGGTTTGTATCAGATAGCTTTTATTCTTTTCAGATACGCTCCATTGATACCTAGTTTATTGAGAGTTTTAGTGTAAAAGGCTGTTGAATTTTGTCAAAGGACTTCTTTGCATCTATTGAGATAATCATGTGGTTTCTATCTTTGGTTCTGTTTATGTGATGGATTATGTTTATAGATTTGTGTATGTTGAACCAGCCTTGCATCTCAGGGATGAAGCCTACTTGATCATGATGGATAAGCTTTTTGATGTGTCATTGCATTTGGTTTGCTAGTATTTTATTGAAGAGTTTTGCATCTATGTTCATCATGGATATTGGCCTGAAGTTTTCTTTATAGTTATGTCTCTGCCAGGTTTTGGTATCAGGATGATATTGGTCTCATAAAATGAGTTAGGGAGTATTCACTCTTTTTGTATTGTTTGGAATAGTTTCAGAAGAAATGGTACCAGCTCTTTTTCGTATGTCCGGTAGAATTTGGCTGTGAGCCCATCTGGATCTGGATGTTTTTTGGTTGGTAGGCCATTAATTGTTGCCTCAACTTCAGACCTTGTTATTAGTCTATTCAGGGATTCCACTTCTTCCCAATTTAGCCTTGGGTGAGTGTAAGTATCCAGGAATTTATCCATTTCTTCTGGATTTACTGGTTTATTTGCATAGAGTTGTTTGTAGTAATCTCTGGTGGTAGTTTGTATTTTTGTGGAATTGATGGTGATATCCCCTTTATCATTTTTTATTACATCTATTTGATTCTTCTCTCTTTCCTTTTTTATTAGTCTGGCTAGAGGTCTATTTTGTCGATCTTTTCAAAAAACAAGCTCCTTGATTTGTTAATTTTTTGAAGGTTTTTTTGTGTCTCTATTTCCTTCAGTTCTGCTCTGATCTTAGTTATTTCTTGTCTTCTGCTAGTTTTTGAATTTGTTTGATCTTGCTCCTCTAGTTATTTTAATTTTGATGATAGAGTGTCGATTTTAGAGCTTTCCTCGCTTTTCATGTGGGCATTTAGTGGTATAAATTTCCCTCTAGACACTGCTTTAAATGTGTCCCAGAGATTTTGGTATGTTGTGTCTTCATTCTCATTGGTTTTGAAAAACATCTTTTTTTCTGCCTTCATTTTATTATTTATCCAGTAGTCATTCAGGAGCAAGTTGTTCAGTTTCCATGTAGTTGTGTGGTTTTGAGTGAGTTGTGATCCCTTGGATGAGGAGAGCTGTTCTAGTTTTTGGTGTTTTCATCCTTTTTGTGCTGTTTTTTCCCCATCTTTATGGATTTATCTACCTGTGGTCTTTGTAGTTGGTGACTTTCGGATGGCATCTCTGAGTGGACATCCTTTTTGTTGATGTTGAGGCTATTTTTTTCTGTTTTTTAGTTTTCCTTCTAACAGTCAGGCCCCTCTGCTGTAGGACTGCTGGAGGTCCACTCTAGACCCTGCTTGCCTGGGAATCACCCGCGGGGGCTGCAGAACAGCAAGGATTGCTGCCTGTTCCTTCCCCTGGTAGCTTCGTCCCAGAAGGGTACCCACCAGATGTCAGCCAGATCTCTCCTGTAGGAGGTGACTCTTTAGATATACAGGGGTCAGGAAGCTGCTTGAGGAGGCAGTCTGTCCCTTGTTAGAGCTCAACTGCTGTGCTGGGAGCTCCGTTGCTCCCTTCAGAGCTGATGACCAGGGATGTTTAAGTCTGCTGCATTGGAACTCACAACCACTCCTTTTCCCAGGTGCTCTTTCCTGGGAAGGTGTGGCTTTATTTATAATTCCCTGACAGGCTACTGCCTTTTTTCTGAGATGCCCTGCCCAGCAAGGAGGGAGACTAGTCATAGTCTGTCTACAGAGGTGTTGTTGAGCTGCCACAGGCTCCTTGCAGCTGCTGTGTAAACTTCTTTGTGCTTTTGTTTACACAGGTAAGGTTAGAGCTGCTGTGGTAATGGCAGATGCCCCTCCCTCCATGGAGCTTGACCATCCAGGATTGAGCTCAGACTGCCGTGCTGGCTGCGAAAACCCCAAGCCAGTGGGATTCAATTTGCTGGTCTCCATGGGGGTGGGACCCTCAGAGCCAGATCACCTGGCTCCCCACCTTCAGTCTCCTTTCTCTCAGGGGTATGGGTGACTCTATCTCATAGGTGCTCCAGGCCCCAGTCAAAATGGCTGCTCAGATTTGTGCTAGGACTCTCGGCACTGGCTGAATCAGCTGCCCAGATTTGCCCTGGAAACCTGTGACACATCAGCAGGCAATTCTGTGGGCTGGAAAGACCACGGGAAAAGTGCAGCATCCAAACGGGAGCTCTGGAGTGGCTGGAAACATCCTCGATGGCCACCATTGGGTAGGAGAAATGGCACTCTGGCCCACTGTACTTCCTGGGTGAGGCAGCTCCCCACCCTGCCTCAGTTTGTCCTCCTTGACACCCACTGTCCAACCTGTCCCATTGAGATGAACCTGGTACTTCAGTTGGAAATGTGAAGATCACTCATCTTCTGTGTCACTCTCACTGGGAACTGTGCTCCAGAGCTGTTCCTATTCGGCCATCTTGGTGGAAGTCCCCTAACATCAATTTTTTTGATTATGGTCATTCTTGCAGAAGTAATGTGGTATCACACTGTGGTTTTGATTTGCATTTCCCCGATCATTAGTGGTGTTGAACATTTTTCATATGTTTTGGCCATTTGTATATCTTCTTTTGAGAATTGTCTATTCATGTCATTAGCCTACCTTTTGATGGGATTTTTTTCTTACTGATTTGAGTTCCTTGTAGGTTCCAGATATTATTAGTACTTTGTCAGATGTATAGATTATGAGAATTTTCTCTCACTCTCTGGGATGTCTATTTACTGATTATTTCTTTTGCTGTGCAGAAGCTTTTTAATTAAGTTCCATCTATTATCCTTGTTTTGTTGCATTTACTTTTGGGTTCTTAGTCATAAAATCTTGGCATAAGCTAATGTCTAGAAGGATTTTTCCAATGTTATCCTCTAGAATTTTTATCATTTCAGGTCTTAAAGACTTTGATCCATCTTGAGTTGATTTTTTTATAAGGTGAGTGATATGGTTAGGCTGTGTTCCACCCAAATCTCATCCTGAATTATAGCTCCCATAATTCATGCTGTGGGAGAAACCCAGTGGGAGATCATTGAATCACAGGGGTGGTTCCCTCCATACTGTCTTGTGTTAGTAAATAAGTCTCACAAGATCTGGTTTTATAAGCGGAAATCCCTTTTGCTTGATTCTCATACTCTTCTCATTCCTGCTGCCATGTGGGACCTGACTTTTGCCTTCCACCATGACTGTGAGGTTTCCCTGGCCACGTAGAACCATGAGTCCATTGAAACTCTTTCTTTTGTAAATTTCCGTGTTTCAGGTATGTATTTATCAGCAACATGAAAATGGACCAATAGAGTGAGAGGTGAGGATCCAGTGTCATTCTTCTCCATTCAATGCAATTTCCATCAAAATACCAACATCATTCTTCACAGAACTAGAAAAAAAAATCCTAAAATACATATGGAACCAAAAAAGATTTCACATTGCCAAAGCAAGGTGAAGCAAAGAGAAGACATCTGGAGGCATCACATTACCCAACTTTAAACTATACTCTAAGGCCATAGTCATCAAAACAGCATGGTACTAGTACAAAAATAGGCACATAGACTAATGGAACAGAATAGAGAACCCAGAAATAAAGCCAAGTACTTATAGCCAAGATAACGTTGACAAAGCAAACAAAACAAAAAGTGTAGAAAGGACACCCTATTTAACAGAAGATGTTGGGTACTGGTATGACAAACGGTACTGATTTGTATACATTAATGTTGTATTCTGAAACTTGGCTGAATTCATTTACCAGTTCTAGGAGCTTTCTGGTGTGTCTTTAGGGTTTTGTAGGTATACAATCATGTCATCAGCAAACAGTGACAGTTTGACTTCCTCTTTACCGATTTGGATGTCCTTGATTTCATTCTCTCGTCTGATTGCTCTGGCTAGGATTTCCATTAGTATGTTGAATAGAAGTGGTGAATGTGGGCATCCTTGTCTTGTTTCAGTTCCCAGGGGGAATGCTTTCAGCTTTTCTGGTTCGATAGAATATTGGCTGTGGGTTTGTCATAGATGGCTTGACATGCCTTAAGGTCAAGTATGGCTTGCCATACCTTAAGGTATGTTCCCTCTATGCTGATTTTACTGAGGGGTGCTAGATTTTGTCAAATGCTTTTTCTGCATCTATTGATATGACCGTATAATTTTGGTTTTTAATTCTGATTATGGGTTTATTACATTTATTGACTTTCAGATGTTAAACCATCCCTGCATCCTTTGTATGAAACCCACTTGATCATGGTAGATATCTTTTTGATATGTTGTTGGATTTGGTTCACTACTATTTCATTGAAGATTTTTGTGTCTATGTTCATCTGGGACATTGGTCTGTAGTTCTCTTTTTTTGTTATGTCCTTTTCGGATTTTGGTATTAAGGTGATACTAGCTTCATAGAATTATTTGGGGAGGATTCCTTCTTTCTCTGTCTTTTGGAATAGAGTCAATAAGAAGGGTTTCAAATTTTCTTTGAATGTCTGATAGAATTCAGTTGTGTACTCTGGGCTTTTGTTGGTGGTGGTGGTGGTAATTTTTTTATTACCTTTCAATCTTGTTGCTTGTTGTTAGTCTGTACAGGTTTCTATTTCTTTCTGCTTTAAACTAGGAAAGTTGTATATTTCCAGGAATTTATCCATCTCCTCTAGGTTTTCTAGTTTATGCACAAAAAGATGTTCATAGTAGCCTTGAATGATCTTTTGTATTTCTGTGGTATCGGTTGTAATATCTCCTGTCTCTTTTCTAATAGAGCTAATTTGGATTCACTCTCTTACTTTCTTAGTTAATTTCACTAATGGTCTGTCAATTCTATCTGTCTTTTCAAATAATCAACTTTGTATTTCATTTATCTTTTGTATTGTTTTTGTTTCAGTTTTATTTAGTTCTGCTCCGATCTTGGTTATTTCTTTTCTTCAGCTGAGTTTGGGTTTGATTTGTTCTTGTTTCTCCATTTCTTTGAAGTGTGACCATAAATTGTCTATTTGTGCTCTTTCAGAATTTTTGATGTAGGCATTTAAAGGTATAAACTTTCCTCTTAGCACCACTATTGCTGTGTCCCAGAGGTTTTGATAGGTTGTGTCACTATTATCACTCACATCAAAAGGCTTTTTTAACTTCTATTTTGATGTCATAGTTGGCCCAACAATCATTCAGGAGCAGGTTATTTAATTTCTAGGTATTTGAATGGTTTTGAGGGTTCCTTTTGGAGTTGATTTCCAATTTTATTCCACTGTAGTTTGAGAGAAAACCTGATATAATTTCAGTTTTCTTAAATTTGTTGAGATTTGTTTTCCTATCATATACTCTATCTTGGAAAATGTTTGTGCTAACGAATAGAATGTATATTCTGCAGTCATTGAGTAGAATGTTCTGTAAATATCTGTTAAGTCCAATTTTCTAGGTACAGTTTAACTTCGTTGTTTCTTTGTTGACTTTCTGTCTTGATGACCTGTCTATTGATGTCAGTGGAATATCAAAGTCCCCTACTATTTTTGTATTGCTGTCTCTCATTTCATAGGTCTAGTAGTAATTGTTTTATGAATTCAGGAGCTCCAGTGTTATGTGCGTATATATTTAATATTGCAGTATTTCCCTGTTGGACTAGTCCTTTTATTATTACATAATGTCTGTTCCTCTTTGTCTTTTTAACTGCTTTTGCTTTAAAGTTTGTTTTGTCTGATGTAAGAATAGCTACTCCTGGTCACTTTTGGTGTCCAGCTGCATGTAATATCTTTTTCCACCCCTTTACCTTAAGTTTATGTGAGTCCTTATGTATCAGGTGAGTCTCTTGAAGACAGTAGATACTTGATTGGTGAATTCTTATCTATTTTGCTATTCAGTAGCTTTTAAGTGAAATATTTAGGCCATTTACATTAAATGTTAGTATTGACATGTGAGGTATTGTTCTATTCATCATGCTATTTGTTCCCTGAATACCTTGGCTTTTTTTTATTGTTGTTGTTTTATACGTCCTGTGAGATTTATGCTTTAAGGAGGTTCTATTTTGGTGTATTTTGAGGATTGGTTTTGAATTTTAGAGCTCCTTTTAGCAGTTCTTGTAGTGCTGGCTTGGTAGTGACAAATTCTGTCAGCATTTGTTTGTCTGAAAAAGACTGTATCTTTCCTTCATTTATGAAGCTTAGTTTTGCTGGATAAAAAAATTCTTGGCTTATGATTATTTAGTTTGAAGAGGCTGATGATAGGATCCCAAACCCTTCTAAAGTGCTTGTGCTGAAAAATCTGCTGTTAATCAGGTACGTTTTCCTTTATAGGTTACCTAGTGCTTTTGCCTCACAGCTCTTTTGATTCTTTCCTTAGTCTTGACTTCAGATAACCTGATGACTATGTACCTAGGCAACAATCTGTTTGAGATGAATTGCCCAAGTGTTCTTTGAACTTCCGGTTTTGGTATGTCTAGCTCTCTAGCAAGGCTTAGTTTTCGTCACTTAACATAACCGCAAACTTCTTGGCAGATATTTTAATTATTTTTTGTCTTTGTTGAATTAATTTGAAAGCCTTGTCTTTGAAGTCTGTTTTTTTCTTCTACTTCTTCAATTCAACTGTTGCGACTTTTCAGTGCATTTTGTCATTCTGTAACTGTCCTTATGCTGTCTATTTCACTGGAGATTTTTCCATTTATATCCTGTATCATATTTTTAATTTATTTAAGTTGGTATTCACCTTTCTCTGGTGCCACCTTGATTAGCTTTATAGTCTACCTTCTGAATTCTTTTTCTGGCAATTCAGAGATTTTTATCTTGGTTTGGATCTGTTGCTGGTAAGGTAGTGTGATCTTTGGGGATTGTTAAAGAACTTGTTTTGGCATATTACAAGACTTGTTCTGGTTCCTTCTAATTTGGGTAGACTACGTCAGAGGGAAGTTCTGGGACTTGGTGACTGCTGTTTAATTTTGTCCCACAGAGTGTTTCCTTGATGTGGAGCTCTCCCCTTTCCCCTAGGGATGGGACTTCCTGAGAGGTGAACTGCAGTGATTTTTATTTCTCTTCTGGATCCAGCCACCCAGCAGAGATACTGGGCTCCAGACTGGTAAAGGGGCGTGTCTGCAAAGAGTCTTGTGATATAATCCATCTTCAGGTCTCTCAGCCATGGATACCAGTACCTGCTCTAGTGAAGATAGCAGGGGAGTGATGTGAACAATGTCAGCGTCCATAGTTGTATTTTTATTAAGTGCATTGGTTTTGTGTTGGCTGGCCTCCAATCTGGAGGTGGTACTTTCAAGAACATATCAGTTACAGTTGTATAGGAAGGATACATGCTTCTTCTAGGGTCGCCTTTGGATAAGTATTCAGGCTTATCAGGTGGTACACAGAGCCATGGAGCTTGCAAGGGATTATGTTCATGGTCTTTGGCTAACAGGAGGGCAGACTCAGGGGTATCTGAACTCAGACTCTTCTTGGGTGGGGCTTGCTGTGGCAGCTTTGGGGAATGCCAGTGTGGTTCCCAGGCCAATGGAGTATGTTCCCAGGGGGATTATGGCTGCCTCTGCTGCATCACACAAGTTGCCAGAGAAATAAAAGAAAGACAGCAGCCCACAGCCCAAAAGGCCAGTCTCACTCACATCATGCTTCCCCAACAGCACTGAGTTTATTTCCAGGCAGCTGGTGAGCAGGGCTGAGAATCTTTCCCAGGCTACTAGCCTCTCAACTGAGAAAGCAAGATGACTCACAGTCCCCTAGCTGTCCCACAGAGCCTGCAGTGGCAATGCACCTCCTTCAAAGGGTCTGTGAATTCTCTTGGTGGTATGTTTCTGTGGTAGTTCTTGCAGTAAAAGTTCATGTTACGGATCATCACATGCTGCTCAGTCCACTCCAGTGAGAGCAGCAAATTAGTCAACTTCCTATCCACCATTTTCTCCTCCACTCCCAAAATGGTTTTAAAATTATTTTTTTATCAAAGGTTTTAGGTCAGTTATCTTGATTAAACATTTAAATATATTTTTGTTCATTTAGAAATTTAAATTAGTTCCCCCAAAAAGAATCATAGCAGAGAGAAACTTTACATGCATTCCCTTGAGATTGGAAGAAAGCTGAAGATGACCACTACCATCACTAGTATTGGTGATCCTGGCAAACATATATGGAAATTGAAAGAAATATGAGATAGAAGGATAAAACTCTCAATATTTCCAGAATCAACAAACTGGTAAAACTAATAAGGGAGTTCAGGAAGACTACCAGATATAGGTTCAACTTACACAAAGGAATAGCATTTCTCTAGATTATAAATAATCTATTAGCAATATAATTTAAAAGTAGTAACAAAAACTAAGAAGCAGTCATGGATTAACTTAACCAAGCATATGTACAATCTTTATGAAGACATATTTATGACACTACAAAGTCATAGAAGCCCATCTGAATGCATAGAAATCCATTCCAACAAGTAAATAATATAAAGACGTAAATTCTCTCCAAATTAGTCTATAAATTTAATAAAATGTAAATCAAAATTTCAGCTGTATTTACTTGAGAAACTTGATAAACTTATTCTAAAACCTATATAGAAAAATAACATACAACTAAGTAAATTCTGAATAAAAGAGGTTTGTTCTTCAAATATTAGGACAAATTTCAAACCCACAATAATAAAAATAATATCTTTACAATAACTGAATACACAAATAGAATATATTGGAGACTGATTAATGTATTTACAGAAGCTAAACATGAAATAAAGGTGGCAAGGCAACTCAGAAGGGAGAAAGTTGAATGGTTTAGAAGATGGTATTAAGAAACTTTGCTTTTTATATAAAGAAAAAATAAGAATGGATCTCTAACTAATAGCATTTAGAAATGCAAACTCTGGTCTGATTACAGATTTGAATGTGAAAGAAGAAACTTATAAAGTTAACAGAAGATAATGCAGCAAAATGTCTTTGTGATGATGGGTTGGGAAGGACTTGATAAACAAAAGTTTAAAAGGACAAACTATGAGGCCAAAATTTAATCAATTTGATCATATCACATCAAAGATTTCTGTTCAACAAATGATGTGACAAACAAAGTTCATAGCTAGATGACAAATTGGGAAAGATATCTGCCATGTTTAAAACATAGAAGGGATTGACCAAAATACAGCAACTACCAAAAATAAAAAGGACAATATCTAGAAACCCCAATTCTCCAGCTAATTGTCTTAACCATCAAAATATATCCAGAATTAGAAAACTTCTCACCCTTTCCACTTTATGAGGCTGGTCCAAGCCATCATCTCTTAACTGAATTAATCCAGCCACCTTGGTCACTATTTACTGTATAACTCACTCTTTGAGTGATCTCATCCATATTATGATGTCAAATATCATCTACATGCTGATGACTCTCAAATCTCATTAAATTAAGATAGCTAGATCTGCAGCACAGACCATGTACTAGCTCGCATATCCAGCTTACTCAGTTGCAGACATAGGGCAACTTACCACATGAAAGGGGGCAGTGCAATAGGGAGCGCTGAGATAAAAGAAACAGTAATCCTGCCCAGTGATAAGACATTGTCCAGCAAACATTTTAGGTTCTAAGTAATCAAATTAACATCTTTCTTGTCTGAAGCTGATTGAGGTGGAAGGCAGAAGTGTGGGGTTAGGAATAGAGTAGTACTATCTGTATTCCCATTGCTATTGACAAAGGCAGAAGCTTGGGTCTGTTTCAGGAATGTTTGTTTTGTTTTATTGATTTTTTACAATATCATGTCACTTTAATTATTGTATCTTCATCTTTATAATATGCTATACTAGTGGGTTACGCTAGTGTGCTTTCATTAGTATTTTCTTAATGTTTTGGCTCTTCTTGCCCAGGAATTCTTTATTTTTCCAAATGAACCTTGCATACAATCATTCCATTGCAGTACAAAAATATCCAGTTGTAATTATACAAAATAATAAAATACCTATGAATAATAAAAATACCTAGCAAAATTTTTAACCAAGGAGGTGAAAGATCTCTATGATAAAAACTACAAACACTGATGAAAGAAACTGAAGAAGACACAAACAAATGAAAAAAATCAAAAGAATTAGTATCATTAGAATGACCATATTGCCCAAAGCAATCTGCAGATTCAATGCAATTCCTCTCAAAATATGTCATATTCACAAAACTTAAAAAAATTTTGAAAATTTATATGAAATCAAAAAAGAGCCCAAATAGCCAAAGCAGTCCTGAGCCATAAACAAATAAATAAATAAACCACTGGAGGCATTATATTACCTGACTTCAAAATATATTAGAAGGTTATGGTAACCAAAACAGCATGGTATAAAAATAGACACATAGACCAATGAAACAGAATAGAAAATCCAAAAATAATGTCACATATTTACAGTCAACGGATCTTTGACAAAGCTGCAAAATCTTACATTGAAGAAAGAACATCCTCTTTAATAAATAGTGCTGAGAAAATTGGAAAGCCACATCCAGAAGAATAAAACTGGACTTCTCTTTGTCACCATATACAAAACTATCTCACGATGGATTAAAGACTAAAATGTAAGACCTGAAACTATAAAAATACTAGGAGAAAACTGAAGGGAAACTCTCTTGAACACTGGTTGAGGCAAAGAATTTATGACCTCAAAATTACAGTTAATAAAACCAAAAATAGGCAAATGGGACTATATTTAACTAAAAAGCTACAGCAAAGGAAATAATCAACAGAGTGAAAAGACAACCTGTTGAATGGGAGAAAATAATTACAAAATATTCATCTGACATGGAACTAATATCCACAATACCAAGAAACTCAAACAAATGAAGAGAAAAAAAAAACACATTAAAAAATGGGTAAATGATATGAATAGACATTTCTCAAAATAAGACATAAAAATGGCCAACAGATATATGAAAAAATGCTCAACATTACTAATTATCACAGAAATGCACATTAAAACCCTGATAACAGATCATCTTACCCTAGTTAGAATGGCTATTACTAAAAAGACAAAAAAAATAATAACAGATGCTGGTAAGGATGCAGAGAAAAGGGAAGTCTTACACACTATCGGTGACAATGTAAACTAGTAGAGTCACTATGAAAAATAGTATGAAAATTTCTAAAAAAAACTAAAAATAGAATTATTACTCAATCCAGCAGTCTCAAAAAAATTAATATATCAAAGGAATACCTGCACTTACAGATTTTTTGTAGCATTATTCACAGTAGCAAAAATATGAAATTAATCTATATTCATCAAGGGATAAATAGATAAAGAAAATGTGGTATATATACACAATGGAATACTATTCAGCCATAAAAAATGAAATCATATCATCTACAGCAACATGGATGGAAATGGAGGTCATTATTTTAAGTAAAATAAACCAGACACAAAAAGACAAACATTGCATTTTCTCACTTATATGTAGGAACTAAAAAAATTGATCATGTGGAAGTAAAGTGGAAAGGTAGATAACAGAGACTGGGAAGGGTGGTGAGTGTGAAAGAAATGGAAAGAGGAAGAATACTGATTTAAAGGGTACAAATATATAGTAAAATGGAATGAATTCAATGTTTGATAGCAGAATAGAATCACTATACTTAATAAAAATAGATTATACTCAGATGATGGACAGTGCACATATTTTGACATGATCACTATACATAATATACATGTAACAAAATTTCTCTTATACCCCTTACGTTTGTACAAATAAAATATCCAATTGTGATTTCAATTGGAGCTACCTTAAATCTGTAAATTATCTAAGATAGATTACCCTCTTAAATAATAGTAGGTTCCAAAGTTTCATTCTCAGCTAATGTCATTGTCACTACTTCACACATTATCTCACTGGGTGATTACATACGTATCATGATTTCAACTATATATTGTAATTCTTATGACTGTTAAAACTCTATATCTATCCCAGGTGTCTCTTTCAAATTACAGATTCAAATCTCAAACTGACTATAATCTCCTATCTGTACGGCTCTCTCATTTCCACCTGGATGTTTTATGGTACCTCATAATAAGACTTTCAAAAATAATATCTCCCCACTCTAAACAAACAAACAAACAAACAAACAAAAAACTCCCCCCTGCTTCCTGCATTTCTATTTTCTTTGTGGGTGGTACCAACATCCAGGTGCTTAATCCAAAAACTTGCCTATGAACCTTGAATCCACCATTTCCCTAATCTCAACACCTACTCAATCATAGTGTCGTATTTATTCTCCCTTAACATCTCTCAGATTTATCTAGTTGTCTCCATTCTCATTTTCTATCACCTTTGTTAAAGCCATTAGCATCACTTATAGATCACTACAACCTTCTAAGTGGTTTCCTGACTTCCGATGTATCCCTTCTCTCTTGTCACTTATTGATTGTTTTAATACCTGGATAACCATCCTCCTTTCCACCCCAATCCACACCATTTTTCTGAGTGACTTCTAGGTGCATGTGGAGGATTCATCCCAAACTCTGGCTATTAGTCCCTGGATCTCCTCAAATGTAGTGTCCTTTGCCTCCACTTTACTTTAGCCTTTGGACACACACCTGACCTTCTCATGACCTAAAATTGTTCTGCCTAAGTCCTAAAATTAAACCATACTCACTGTTCTCACTCTCATATCTCCCAATTACTCTTTAATACATTCTAATATAGCTTCTTTCCTCAATTTATCAAAATCATCAGCCACTCCCCTATTGCTATAACCAATGGAAAATGTTCTGCTCTTATTTTATTTGAACTCTTTGAAGCAGCTGAAGCTGTTATCTACTTCATCCTTGAAATGACCTTTCTTAACATTTGTAATCTTCTCTTGGTTTTCCTCCTATTTTGCTAACTTTTCTCAGGCTCACATTTCAATCGGTACCTCCCTCAAAAATTGGCCTTCCTCAGGGTCTCATCTTAGGATTTTTACTTTCTCATTCAATATACTCTTCTGGGGTAACTGTTCATTGCTATGTTTTTAATAACTTCCTAGATGTTGATGCCTCCCACATCTATTCCTTCAGAGCATACTTTTCTCCTGAGCTCCAGATTTTTATGTCTATCTTTATGTCTACATACCTGTATTTGGTCATCTTACACATATACCAAATTCAACAAATTTGAAAGGGAACTTATCATCATCCAATCCTCCCACCTCATCTCAAATTACCTTTTTCTTATGTTCCCTATCTTGATGAATGGCATCACTATTTACCTGGTTGTCCAAACCAAAAATTGGGTATCATTTAAGAATCTTCCTCCAAAAACATGGGTGTCATTGAAGAATACTTATCTTTTCCACCTTCAAAATCCAATTACTCATCATATCCTGCTTATTTTACCTCATTAATTTTTTTAGAATCTATTCCTTTACCTCTACACCAATGTTCATCTCTTGGCCTTTGCACACTGCATTCTTTATATCTGGAACTTCTTTTTTCCCCGCTTTTCTTACACACTACACTTCACCTTCACCCATATGTCCCATTTTTCATCCTTTAGGTCAGCTGTTTCCAAAGTGTAGTTCCTGAGCTAGCAGCATGAGAACTTGTTTGAACGAACAAATTCCTGAGCTACATCACAGACCTACTGAATCAAAGACTTTCGGGGTTGATTTCAGCTATCTGTGTTTTAACAAGCCTCCAGGTGATCCTGATGCATGCTAAGGTTTGAAAGCTACTGATATAGGTCTCAGCTGAGATATCACCTAATCTAGAAAGCCATTCCTGACTATCCAAATATTAGATTAAATACCATCTTCTTCACATGCCTATCACACTGTAAAAACTCCTATTAACACTTAACACAGTGGCTTATAGTTACCAGTTTACCTGTTTCTGTCATAATAGCTCAAGTTTCTTCAGGAAAGGAGCAAGTGTTTATCACTGCATCCATAAATTCTGGAGTAGTCCGTCACCCAGTAGGCCTCCAGTAAGTGTTTATTCAATGAATGAATTAATAAAAGAGAATGTGGCCAAGATTGTGCTCATTCTACATTTAGTATTAGGAGTTCAGTATGTGATGGGGGAATTAAGAATTTAGTCTGCAAGGAGGGTATAAGACCTTTATCTACTGGGCTAAGGGGTGAATGATCAGTCTGTGGTCTAGGCCATGTCACTCTCTAGCCAAGATTAGGAGCTCCTACTGTATCCAAGGGTATTTTCTTAGAGATCAGAAACAGAAATATTAGCCAAGACTAAGCCATGGCCTACTCTGGAATTGAGAGAATGAATAGTTCATGGAGAAAAACTCAGCCTGTGGCTTACTTTTGGCCATATTCCTATTTCAGGTCTCTAAGCTCATAATTTTTATTTTGAAATGGAGTTTTGCTTGTTACCCAGGCTGGAGTGCAGTGACATGACCTTGCCTCACTGCAGCTTCTACCTCCTGGGTTTGAGATTCTCCTGCCTAAACCTCCAGAGTAGCTGGGACTGCAGGTGCGTGCCACTGCAACCAGCTAATCTTTGTACTTTTAGTAGAGATGAGGTTACACGATGTTGGTCAGGCTAGTCTTGAACTCCTGACCTCAAGTAATCTGTCCACCTCAGCCTCTCAAAGTGCTGAGATTACAAAAATGAGCCACCATGCCAGACTGAAGCACATAATTTTTTTAAGGAACCATCCAGAAGCCTGAAACAGAGATGATGTATAGCCTTTGTTCTTTCACTAAGTGTCCCCACTCACCAGGCTCAGCAGCCAGTGGCCAACCAGTACTAGTTTCTAGCACTCCATGGGCATGCACAGAGTAGGGGCGGCTGGCATTATTCTTGAATACCACGGTCAAGATATCACCAACTTCTCCTTTGATAAGTGGACCTAATGTAAGTAATAAAAAATAAATAATTAATAAAGTTTTATTAGTGAAGGAATAGAACAGGAGGCATTAAAGAAAAGGACATACACGAGCACTTCATAGAATTAGGGATTTACCCTGAGAAAAAATCCCTCTAAGACCTAGAAGGCATGGCTGGCTCTATTTTTAAATACAGAAACCCTTAAAGTGATATTACTACCCACAGGATGAAGGTACTTCAACAACTAGATTATACATTCAATTACCTCTACTTATCCCACCCCTACCCTCTGTCTATAATAGTCCAAGTGTCTAGAGAATCACAGTGCTGTGGAACCATTGATGATAAAGAGTGGTAAGTTTGGCAAAGAATATAGAATTGAGAGGATCTCTTCAGGAGTCAGTGGGTCCCTTTTGTACCATAACTAGAATAAGGGGGAAAAACCTAAAGCAATAATTAAACAGTGGTACGATGTAAAAATGGATTCCCGGTATACATACATTTTTCACTTTTTGATGTTCCTAAGTTCTCCTGCTCCTAGCATTTATTACAACCTACCATCCTCAGAGACTCATACTTGAGGATATAGAAAACCCAGTAAAACCTGGTTCATGTTGCAGCAGAATTCATTATTTCTTCCCTCCCACTTCTGTGTTTATTCTTATGGTTGTTTCATAAAGTATGACCATAGTTACAGTATATCATATGAAAAGATTGAGAATGGGGAATAGTCAGGCCATTCTGGTATAACATAGCTGCCATAGGTGCAGTTCAGGCTGCTAAACACTAGGAGAGAAGCGGAATTTCCTTACCCAAGATTCCCAAGTGTTCTTCTGGTCCAGTCCTTGGCCGGGGGATCCTGAATGTACCATCAGTGTATTCCCTGAATACAGCTTTCTTGTATCTGGAACCCAGGAGCCCATCCTTGTTACTCAGGAAAATGTGACCATAACTAGAGGAAACCAAAGAGTAGTATCAGCACCTGGCCATCAACCCCTACTTTCATTTGAATATTTATGGGGAAGCTAAGTCAGAACCATCTTCACACCACAGATAGATAAAAAGGGGACCTATTTCTTCTAATGTCAGACTTCTCACCACATTGGTTGCATAACCACAATTAAAGATGGCAGGTATGCCATGCACAGTGGCTCACGCCTATAATCCCAGCACTTTGGGAGGCTAAGGCAGGTAGATTGCTTAAGCTCAGGAGTTCAAGACCAGCCTGGGTGACATGGCAAAACCCCATCTCTACTAAAAATAAAAAAAAAAAAAACTCGGCTGTGTGTGGTGGCTTGTGCCTGTAATCCCAGCTACGTGTGTGGCTGAGGCACAAGAATTGCTTGAATCTGGGAGGCAGAGGTTGCAGTGAGCCAAGATCATGCCACTGCACTCAAACTTGGGCAACGGAGAGAGGTTTTGTCAAAAAAAAAAAAAAAAAAAAAGCAGGTTTCAGTATCTATGTTCCTTGTTTGCCATAATCCAGATAGAAATTTGTCATACAATTCATGCCACAAGAGCATGGGCTAAGAATCAGAAGCCATAGGCTTTAGCTCTAGCTTTAATGATGTCTCAATGAAATTAGTTTTACAAAAGGGCAAGGTACAAGGTGGCAAGAACGTATTAACTGCTGCTGCAACCAGAGGATAAAGGATGGTGAGACATAGGGAGGAAATGAAATATTACAGATTTTCTCCTTATAGGATTCTTTCTAGTTTACAAACAGATTTATCACTTGATAGTTCTAACAGGACTATGGGGTAGGTAGGTGTCAGAGGTGCAATCCATTGCCCAGAGATGACAGGACTTATCTGCAGTGACATTGTTAGCCAGAAAGTGAGACAGGATTTAGATTCAAGCCTGCTGCTCCTTCCCTCCCTTCTTTTCTAGTCCTGTTATTTCATCCATACTGCATCATTTTCAAGATGAGTATACCCAGGCTCAGAGAGGGGAAGTCACATTTTAAAATTTCCAAAAACTTAATTCAACAAGCAAAAAGCAAATCACCAGGCACCTGTAGTAGGGAGGCTAAGGCAGGAGAATTGCTTGAACCCGGGAGGTAGAGGTTGCAGTGAGCCAAGATCGCACCACTGCACTCCAGCCTAGGTGACAGAGCGAGACTCTGTCTCAAAAAAATAAAAAAGAAAAGAAAAAAACTAAACGGGCAAGAAAAATAAATCATTCTACCAAAGAGGCACATGTTCACAATAGTACAGACAGAGAATCAACCTAGGTGCCCATCAATGGTGGATTGGATAAAGGAAATGTGGTACATATAAACCATGGAATTTTATGCAGACTTTAAAAAGAATGAAATTATGTCCTTTTCAGCAACAAGGACATAGCTGGAGGCCACGAATTTCTAAGCAAATTAATGCTGTAACAGAAAAACAAAAAGTTCTCACTTATAAGTGGAAGCTATACATTGGGTACTTATAGATATAAAATGGCAACAATAGAAATTGGGGTTGGGGGGCAAGGGTTGAAAAATGAAACATTGGGTACTATGCTTACTACCTGTGTGATGGGATCTGTATCCCAAACCTCAGCATTACACAATATACTCATGTAACAAACCTGCACATGTACCCCCATACTAAAATAAAAGTTGAAATCAATTAGAAGAAAGATTTAACAAGAGACACTGGAGATTACTAAAGGGGAAGAGGGATGGGGAAAATGGTTGAAAAACTAACTACTGGATACTATGCTCACTACCTGGATGACAGGATCATTCATACTCTAAAACTAAGCATCACACAATATACCCATGTAACAAACCTGCACATGTACTTTATAAATCTAAAATAAAAGTTCAAATTATTTTAAAAAATTCTCACTTGGGCCCTACCTGAATGCTAGCAATTAATAGTATATTTTTAACAAACTGATGTAAACATCTCTTTTTCTTGTTTTTTTAAATTAGAAGATCTTGTTAGGTGTATCTCACTGGGTTGTGATTAGAAACAAATGAGAGGAACTAAATAAATAACATATTTCTACATAAAGTCAAATTTTATTATCAGTAGTTGCAGATAGTTCAATTGTGACTTAAATTAGTGTTTTCAAAGTAAATATCAATTAGTAATATATTTTCCTTTTAGCAGGTATGTAGACAGAGCTGATAGAAGGAATCTTCAAACAAATGTCCAGCCCAGTTATCTGCTTCTGTTCATAGAAAACTTATTATAGGTTCAATGGAGTTTGGTTTTGATAATTGTATGTCTATCTGAACATCAAAAATAAAGAATTAAAAATGAAATAACAAATTTTCAGACCATTAGCAAGAAGATTTCAACTTTCAACAAACAACATAAAGAGTAAAAATTGCTAAAGCGTAGTGAGAGCACTGAAAACAAACTAGTGGAGTCTGCTAATTTGTATCTGCGTTTCCATTCTCTCCGCCTTCATTGTTAGTAATAGAATCACGTAACTTTTAGCTGAGCACATGACGGACTAATCAGAGATTACAGTTTTCAGACATTTTTTGCAACCAAAGATGGTCATAAGAATTAGTTCAGAACAACAGAGTATAAGAAAAGGTGATATATACAACTTCCATGCCGTGTCCTTATAGACAATGCTGCATGCCTTTGACTTCTTTCTTTCTTCTTGATGGCTAGGAATAGCTACAACTGGAACAGGTATCTTGGCCCCAGAGATGAAAGGAAGTGCTGAGGATGATAGGATTCACCTGCCAGCCCTGAATTGCTCATATTTGTATTATTATGTGAATAAGAAATAAAATTCTATCATATTTAAATCACTCTGTTTTAGACATTTTCTGTTACATAGCTTAGTCTGTACTTTAATAAATGCAATGCCATTTTGTCAAGGGGCAGCTGAGCTAGAGACATTCAGTCTCTTGAGTAAATTCTATGAAATTTAAGTCCCAGGGTAAATACTTTCAGCTTACTGAAAGAAGAGAGACAAAGATTGAGGGTGAAGGTGCGAGCAAGCTTTATTCCCTCACTGTATCAATATAGAAGTGGCACTGAGCTAGAATTCATAAGAGCTGCATTATAGCCCCATCTCCCAAATTGCTTGGTGTCATATTAGGTGACCTGAGATAAGAGTCTCCTCATCTCACAGTTGCAATATTTTCATTTGCAAAGTGATTTTCGGAAAGTGTAATCTCTCCATTTCTGAAGCCTTACCTGTCCTTCTCAGACTGGTTATGCCATTCCAGTTCCCAGCTCCTGTCAGGGCAATAGTCCCACTCTACTTCTTCTGCCATGATATAGTAGATTCTTGCAGCTTGGTAGCGTTGGCGAGGGGTGGCTTGGTGGCCAGGACACTGGGAGACATTATAGATTGCCTTCATCCCTGCTTCTCGATGGCTGCCTGCTTGACAGTAAATCTCAAATGTCCCTGAGGGAGGATCAGAGAGAAAAATCTGACTCAGAACACCCCTGGGTGGTGCCTGGGGAATTTCTTGCCTCTCCCTAGGCAGACTGCAGAAAATAGGTAGTTTCAGATAGTCTCAGATAAGGCTCTTGTCTTAACTACACATTAAATAAAACAGTATTAAAAGTTTATTGAGAGTAATGAGCTCAAAGGTTAAGAGCTCCAGTTCCAAAGCTACATACACTGTCTGGGTTTATTAAAACTAAACTCTGCCACTAGAATAACCAGCTTCTATCAGGGTGTTACTAGTTTTACCACTGTAAGTCCCATATTCCTAGCAACCTCTCAGGACTAGGCAAACTGCCATGGTTAGTAACCCTATCTGTTATTTATTATATATAATCTTGTGACAATTTCTAAACCTGTGTGTTTTTCAGTTCCCTCAACAGTAAAATGAGGATTATTTTATTTGGTTGTTTTACAATTAAACACAATAATATGTGAACAGTGTTTAGTATAGAACATATTCAATATTCAGTTAGGTGAAGTTATAAATAAGTAAAGCTGTAATAATTATTATTTCAAGAAAAACACTAATGAGTTGTCTCCTACCAAGTACCAAAGAAATAAAATAGACTTCAATAGTTAGCTAAAAAGAAAGAGAACTTCTTGATTGCAGAGGGATGCTTACCTAAGACAGCTTTAGAAGGCCCTTCATTCGTTTTTTTACAATAGAAGGCTCAGGTAACAGTCTTAAATGTCTGTTTTGCGGAGTCGCCTGGACCAGATCTTAAGCTCCAAATTTCTACGTCAAGGATACTCAAACTCACTGTTGATCAAGAGAAGCTAACTTTCTTAGAACATTACTCTCATTGTTACCTCACTTTGCTGTTCAGTGCTTATCCCAACATTACAAATTCTTCTTACTGCCTTTCAAAGCCTTCTATGAGTTTGCCCCAAACTATGAATCCAGTTCTACTTCCCACACATTGTCTCAAACTCTACTAGCGCTCCAACTACACCAAACCCTGATTTTGTGTCTCACAATTTCCATTCATTCCTACCTCGGAATCTTCATTTTATTACCCTATTTCTGGAACATACCTGCAAACCCCACCCCTAAGTATCTATGGGAGTTCACTCATTTTCCAAGACCCAATTCATTTTTCTTTTCCAGAAAGCCCTCCCTGACTATTTTGGCACAAATTGAGTTCTACATTCTTGGCCTCTCCACTCCTAATGCACTTTATATCTAAACCACATGTTAAAGGGCTGAGTGCCCCCTCTTTTAAAATGATCCGTTCTACTAGTTTATAAACACTTTGAAAGAAAGGGTCTACTCTTTTTTTTCCACATCTACTTTTTCTATTTCTCTTACCACCCGTATCTATTCCATCAATATACCCTATCAGAAATTCCTTCGAAATTATTTTTTCATTTCCACTGCCACTACCCTAGTCCAAGCCCTAAGCTTCTCTCACAGAGAAAATTGCAATAGCCTTCAAACTGTTCTATTTCTCAGGAGACCAGCTTTATATCAAGTGTTTGTCAAACTCAGGACTAGGTTAAAATTATTAAAATGTTGAAGACACTTGTTTAAGGATGTTTTCCCCCAAATATGAATGGAATTTATAGAAGTAAAATAAAAGTTTAATACGAACTGCGTGGAACTGACAGGTTTTTCTTACAAACACTATTTCCATCTAATGGCTGGAAAAAAAATACACCGTAGGGACTAAAGAAAAGATTAACTGCTCCATTATGAAATGCTAGAAATACACAGAATCTGAAGAAATATTAGAGTCAAATATCTTCATAAAAGGAAGAAAACGGATAGGGAGGTGAGGAGAAATGGAGGAAGGACAAAAGGACTGAAGGAAGGAAGGCAGGAAGGAATGAATCAGTGAAGGAAGAAATCTAGCTAGAGAGAAGGGAAGTGATTAGACCTAATTTCAAATTTACACAGCAAGTTAATGGACGAGGCTGAACTAGGGCTCCTGTGTTCTGATTTCCAGGCTGAAATAGTTACAGCACCACACACACACACACACACACACACACACACACACACATACACACACACACACAGGGTGGCAGGGGTGGGGGAGCTTCACAGGGAGAAAGAGAAAGGGAGAGACCAGAAGTGAGAGAGTCTGCAGAAATCGTCACAGAATATCAATTTGATAGCACTTATAAGTGAATCTCATTGACCTTTCTCCCAATAAAAGTAGTGTATCTATTAAATCTCTATGTGGTCAAGTCTACTCCCCGCCATATAAGAACTTCACTAAAGCTAAACAGTATCCCAGCTTCTCTTCTGTTCTTCCAGAAAAGAATTTTCTCCACCTTCTACTAACTCTATTCTGCTTGCAGCTGAGTAGAGAATTCAAGTAACTAGAACATGGAGAGCACGTTGAAGAAGAAAAAGACAAAAAGTGTTTTACAAACTTCTTAGAACCCTCAACATGCTTCTTCTTTTCTCTTTACCATCCTCCCTCTTCCCGATCCCATCCCAGGCCCTATACCCAACAAAGCCTCTAGGGCCACTGCTAAGGCACTTACCAAGGTTGTCAGGCTGCATGATGGCCATGACAAAGGTATGAGGAAAGAGCATGGCTGCACCCTTCCTCATGCCCTGAAGCTGCACAGTGTTGCCCTCGAACATGACCCCGTGCACATCAGTCTCTGTGCCCAGGCCGAGCAGGTGCCAGGCCACTGTGTCACCTTTGCACATGTCCAGCCTGGGCAGGTTAGAGAACAGAAACCCATTAATGGCTGGAAAACAAAAACACAAGACAATATAAGGAGATGAGACCAGAATACTTCAGCACCGGCCAGCAGCATGGCATCAGCTATGTACTACGGTTTCACACAACTTGAAACTGCTGAGTCATCCTCAACTCCTCTGCCTTCTTCTCCAACCCACTTTAACTCTAGTTGTGAATATCTGTGTCTTTGGGATGAGCACTCAACTGTCCTTTCTGGCCTCACGTCCATCATGATCCACATCCTGACAACATTAAACTACTCTCCACTACCACAACCATACACACAGACACATACACACACACACACACACACACACACACACACACATCTCTCCTATTCCCCATTTCTTGAAACTCTTTTTCCTTGGTTTCTGTGGCAACATACTCTGGTTCTTTTACAACCACTCTGTTCCTTCTCCACATTGATCTCATTTTCCACCCCTCCATCACGTGTTTGGGTTCTGAAAATTCCATCTTCAGCTCTCAAACCTGTTTCCTCCTCTTCATCTTCACTGCCACTCCCCTGGTTCTGGGCCTCATCTTCTCTGACCTGAACTCCTAAAATAACCACCTCTCTGGTACCTCTACCTGCAGTCTGTCCTCCCATCCTCTTCCACATAAACACACACACACACACACACACACACACACCATTGTCCTCTGAGCTCTACTTCTCTCTGTATTACCAAAGCTTTAAACATTGTAGGTGCCCTGATCATACCTATTGACTTTTCACATACTGTTTCCTCTTGATGGAATGAACTTCCCTTATGGTATCTTTCTATAGCATCCTACAATTCACTCATCGTATCTTTATTCAAATATCCTCTGTAAAGCAGTTATTACTCTCTCTTTGATCCATGAAACTTTTATCCCACACAATTTTATACAAGATTATCTGCAATATCAGTTACCATGGAATGTAGCTGATATACTTTCTGGTGATTTACTTAGAAATCTATGTGCTGCAATGGATTGACCTAACAGGAAGCATATCAATTTTTTTTTCCTATATCTATGTGACTGCCTGAGCACCTCGTACTAATTAGGTGCTCAGTAAATTCTAACTGGAATGAACTTTGCTCATGAGACTGTTTTACTTTTTCCAAATGATGGAACTAACTAGTAATGAAAACCAAGAGATGGAACCAAAAACAACTCACTCATTCTTGTTTCCCTCCTATACCGCCCTCCCAATGCAAAATACAGGGAGACTTATTTGAAGCCTACCCCTTTTCAATGCCTCCATATCTAATGGAATTAACTTTAATGTGTCACCTTGTGTTATAATCCCCTAGAATGCTAATGGGAACACTGCTAACTCCATGATTAATGCTTCCCTTGCCTGGTTGAAAATCTATTCAGTCTTCAAGCCCAAGCTCAAGCACTTCTTTCTTCCAGAAATATTTTAATGTGATACTTCCTCATTAATGATCTCCTTCTCTGAACTCTTATGAAAAAGTTGTTCTACACTGCTTTTAATTCAGCATTTAGTTTTTAATTAAGCACTTAATTATAGTCTTTCGTGGATTATTCTATAAATGTTTCATAAATTTTATTAATCGCATCTCACTGCAAATTGCTGGAAGCTCCTTGCAAACTGGAACCATGTCTTCCCATTCATTTACTCATCCATCCACCCATTCATTTAGTAGTTCACTAATTCAATAAACTATGTATTAGACAGTGCAGAGGATACAGAGATAAGCAACATTTAATGCTCATGTTTAAATAGACTACACTCTTGCAGAAATCAAAATGAATTTAACAAATAGATACAATATTGAAGAGTATATGGAACTTGCTATTAAAATGGTCTGATTGAAATGCAATGGTAGTTCAGGAGAGGTTGCCATTATCCTGAGCTTGGCTGATAAGAAATGGTTACATGGAGGAGGTAGCTTTTGAGTTGGGTCATAGAGAATGCACAGAATTCCCACAGGCTGAGGACAAAGATGTAAGCAGTGACATTTCAAGTGAAGGTAACAACACTGCAAAAGCACGAAATCAGCATGTTCACAAAGAAAAATAGTCCCAGTTGGCAGGAGTATGGGGTGGGGGGAGCAAAGGTAGTAAAACATAAGGAAGTGGGGAGATAAGATTGGAAAGGTATCATTTGGCTTATTCTTCACAATCCCTTGTAGATTTCTGGTGCACAATCCTCATCTCACAGTACTTTCTTCCAATGTCCCCCATATTGTGTAACACAGGACACAGCACCCAAAGGTATTAAGTATAAGATCTGTTGTGGTAGGTTGAATCTCTCAATCTAGCTCGTCTCTTGGACAAGAGATGACCAATAAAATCAGTATTTTCAGGATTGGTCATGATTACAGTTAAAGTTAGATTTTACTTGGGACCCCTCAATTTAGCCCAGGGCAAAAGTACTCCCCATACCATGCATCCGATTGGAATCTTGGAAGCCCTCGATATCCTCTGAAAGCAGTCGGAAATCCAACATAGCAGTTGCTTGATTGGCATTGCTGTACCAGCTCTTGTTCTCATCCAACACAGTGAAAAGAAGAAAGAATTCTTTATCCACCCCTTTCTGCAGGCCCAATAGAAGAAAGTAGAGGGAAAAATGACAATGGTTTCAGCAGTTGTGGACTGTGTTGCTATGGATTCAGGGATTCCAGACTCCTTCCCATTTTCTTTTCCCATTTTGAGCCCATACCTTCTACCCAGAGATGCAGCTATTGCTAAGCAGTTTTTCCTTATACTCAAATGGCAGATGAGAGAAGAAGATCAGAATAAAAGGACAAGCCTGACAGGGAAGAAATGTATGAAAGGGGTCAGGGAAGGAGCATAGGATAAGAAATAAGAGGTACAGAGTGTGAAAAAAAGAGAACTCCGGATTACCTGGGGAGAGGACTGAGGGGAGGTGGCTAGAAAAGCAGAGGGGGGTCTTGGGGGAAACAAGAAAATAAAAGATAAGTAATATGAATAGTAATTATTGCTACCACTAATATTTACCGAGTGCTTACACTGTACTAAGCACTGTATATGGATTATTTTAATTAATCCTCACAGAAACCCAAGGTGTCTTCTTCCATTGTTATCCCTTTTTTACAAATGAGAAAACTGAGTCAAATAGAAGTTCAGTAGCTCACCCAATGTTACACAAATAGAAATAGTGGGCTGAATACAAAAGAAGACAGGCAAATATTAAAGCAGATTTAGGGATCAGGAGCAAGGTTTAGGGACCACTGACATGAGGGAGAGGGAGAAGGAGATGGGAGGAATGAAGGAAGGAAGGAAGTAGGGAAGGAGCGAAGGAGGGAAGGAGGAAGGGAGGAAGGCAGGAAGGGAGGAAAGGAGGGAGGGAGGGAGAAAAGAAGGAGATGATGGAAGGATATCGTGAATTATTTGTGAGGCTAAGGAAGATATGTTTGCCAGTACAAAAAATAACATGCAAGATAGCATGAGGTCACCAAATATTAATTTCTGATGGGCCAGCTTGATTATTTTTATTTTATTCCCTAAACTTCAGAACCCAGTTCCATGCTTAACTCCTACCCAGCAAGCCAGCTTCATCCTCCCAGCAGGCTTCCCAGCCAGATAACCCTGACAATACCTGCTTGCCATCTGTACCCAAGGCACCAGCCCTGCAAACCAGCAGGGGGCCCACCAGGCCAGAATTTGTGTCTCTTATGGGATCCGCAGCAGAGAAGTACATCCAGGTGAGACAAGCAGGATCCTGAGCAGTGGGACCAGCATGAGGGGGGACTGTCCAGCGGTATGTTACTTTCTCAAAGGGCTTAGCAACCAAGCCAGGGTGAGATGAACCTGTAGGGAAATATATGATACTCATTACTTACATTGACTAGAATGAGAATCTTCAGCTTCAAATGGTGAAAGAAAGATTGTGAACTACAAAGGCATTTTGGATCAACAGTAGCAACATGGAATATTAAATATTGAAGAGGACTCTGGTCTAGGAGTCAAGAGATGAGTTTGTTTTCTCCTTCTGCCATTACTTGCTATATGAACTGCAGCAATTTAATCTTCCCGATGTTTCAGTTTTCTAAAATCATAGGACCTCAGGATTAAAAGGGACTTTAACACTTAATTTGGAACATCCTTCACTTGAAAACATACATTAATCTGCTCTTACATCAATACTTCTGCTTAAAACTGTGCAGTGATGGGAGCCTCACTACCTGCCATTATAGCTCATTTCATTTTTACGCAGCTGTGATTATTTAGCATTTTTTTCCTTTCAATATGTACTATGTATATGTGGTTGTGTATATGTTATGTGTGTCTGTATATGTATATATATGCATATATATATATGTATATACATGACACTAAGGCTGTAATTTCTAAAATGGACACAAAACATGGCCAAGCAATGCACACACTTCTTTCAAATTTTCATGCCATCAGTAATCAAAGAAGTACAATTGAAAATAGCTAGATAACTTTTTTTACAAGTTAAGTTAGCAAAGATTTTGCAAATTATAAAAATGCATGATTGTAAGAAGTGGTTTAGATGGCATCTACCCTACTCACTCACCTGTAAAGAGGGTAAGTGTAAAAGGGAATAATACTTTTTTAAAAAATGTAGACAAAATTTGAAAAAAAAAATTTGCAATCTACCCATCTGACAAAGGACTTATATCCAAAATCTACAAAGAACTAAAACAGATATACAAGACAAAAACAAACAAATCCATTCAAAAGTGGGCGAAGGATATGAACAGACACTTTACAAAAGAAGACATACATGAGGCCAGCAAACATATGAAAAAATGCTCATCATCGCTGGTCATTAGAGAAATGCAAATCAAAACTACATTGAGATACCATCTCACGCCGGTTAGAATGGCGATCATTAAAAAATCTGGAGACAATAGATGCTGGAGGGGATGTGGAGAAATAGGAACACTTTTACACTGTTAGTGGGAGTGTAAATTAGTTAAACCATTGTGGAAGACAGTGTGGCACTTCCTCAAGGACCTAGAAATAGAAATTCCATTTGACCCAGCAATCCCATTACTGGGTATATAGCCAAAGGATTATAAAGCGTTCTATTATAAGGACACATGCATACGTATGTTCATTGCAGCACTATTTACAATAGCAAAGACTTAGAACCAACCCAAATGCCCATCGATGACAGACTGGACAGGGAAAATGTGGCACATATACACCATGGAATACTATTCAACCATAAAAAATGATGAGTTCCTGTCCTCTGTAGGGACATGGATGAATCTGGAAACCATCATTCTCAGCAAACTGACACAAGAACAGAAAATCAAACACTGAATGTTCTCACTCATAGGTGAGTGGTGAACAATGAGAACACATGGACATAGGGAGGGGAACATCACACACTGAGGTCTGTGGTGGGGAACTAGGGGTGGGACAGTTGGGAGTAGGGAGTTGGGGAGGGATAACATGGGGAGAAATGCCAGATATAGGTGATGGGATGGAGGCAGCAAACCACATTGTCATGTGTGTACCTATGCAAAACTCCCGCATGTTCTTTACATGTACCCTAGAACCTAAAATGCAATGAAATATATATATATATATAAAAACAAACAAACAAACAAAAAGTAGACAAAAATGTAGACAAAGCTATTTAAAAGGTTCATATCCACAAGTAGAATAATATATGCAATAAATACTGAAAGGAATGTTCAACCTGAAATAATCACACAAATGTAAACCAAAACAACAGTGAGTTTTGTTGATGTTGTTGTTTGCCTATAAGACAGTCATTTTGACAAGTTTAAAAAGATTTCCCCAGTGCTGATGAGGTTGTAAGGAAAGGAGCCCTCCTCAGATACTGCTAATAGAACTCTAAACTGATAACACTGCAAATCTCTCCAGAGAGCAATTTGGGTGTAGGTACCAAAAATTTTAATGTGTGTATCCTCTGATGTAGCAATTCTTCATCTTAAAAATATATTCTGAAAAAATGTTTATAAAAGTCTGCAAAGAAGCATATGGAAGAATATTTGTAGTATAGCTTACAACAAGGGGTTATAATTTAGTTTGTAATTTACAACCTCATCAGCACTGGGGAAATCATTTTAATCTTGTCGAAATGACTGTCTTGTAGGCAAACAACAACATTAACAAAACTCACTGTTGTTTTGATTTACATTTGTGTAATTATTTCAGGTTGAACATTCCTTTCAGTATTTACTGCATATATTATTCTACTTGTGGATATGAACCTTTTAAATAAATAGCTTTGTCTACATTTTTGTTTACTTTTTTTATCTTTTCTTTTCATTCATTATTTCTTACTCTTCAAATTTCCAAATATACAGAAAACTTTAAAAAATAATGCAATGATCACCCTATCACTTAGAGTCTATTGCTAACATTTCACCACCTTTAATTTATCTAATCTATGTGTATGTACACCTGCACACATACACACACATATACAGTTTTTGTTTGTTTGCTTTTGTTAAATCATTTGGAAGTAGAATGCAAACATCGTGACATTTTATAGCTAAAATATTAGCAAGCATCTCCTATTTCACTATAATGCCATTATTACACCTAAGAAAATTCCCTAATAACATCTAATATCCAGTCTATATCAAGAATTTTGCAATTATCTCCAAAATGCCTCCTAAAGCTGTTTTTTACAAGCAGATTCAGTCAAGGTTTGCAGATTGCATTTGATTATTTTGTCTCTAATCCTCCTATTGATGGTATTGACTTCTTCAAGAGACTAGACCAGATGCCTTATAGAATGTTCATTCTAGATTTGTCTGCAACTTTTCCATTTATGCTTTCAATTTTTTTTATATTTTGGCTAGAATTAGCATGCATTAATATTCTCAGAGAAAGTAAAAAATTAATTACACAATACTGTCACTTCTAAGATTCTCTCCTGATATAGTAATCCAAAATGCAAGCTAGGATGTATGCATTCATTCATTGTAACCTGACTTACAATATTCAAAAATACTGAAAAAACCTACGTATCTAAGCAACAAAAGATACAGTAAATAAATTATAGCAAATCCTTGAAATAAAATATTATATAGTCACTAAAATGTATGTAATATTATAATGGCATGGGAAAATGAACACAGTACAGTGGTAAGTGAGAAGAGTAGGATGCAAAATTGTACAAACCATGTGATCATATATCTCTATATATACAGACTTGTATAAACACATAAAAATATTTAAAGGTATATCAAAAGTTATATGACAATTTATCTATAAATGATGCTTATTTACTTTGCAATTTTCTGCTTTCCAAAGTTCTATAATACACTTGTTTTTAGAATTAGGTTATATTTAAATATATTTAAAACATTTTTCTTTTATTATTGAAGCCTAGCTCTGTTTTGCTATTATATTATTCATTCATTCAACAACATTTACATATGGCAAGTAATTCTGCCTGCTTCTCCCTCCCCATCCACCATTTATTTGTTTTCTAGAGACATCTGATACCTCCTGGAGCTCACATTTGCTAGAAACCTGCTGGCTCACCATCATTGTACACAGCACCTTCATAGTCTTTCTCATAAAAGACCCCATGGGGCTGCATGCTGAATGGCTTGGAGGCACGGTTGTAGAAGACCACCTGAATGATGTCACCCACCTCAGCTCGGATAACTGGCCCTGGAAAATGGGAAGGAGACGCAATGAGAATGACTAAAGGGATGAACAGGGAGGAAGAATATGGAAGAAGAAGGAGGGAAAGAAAAGGAAAGTCAAAGTGAAGAAGATAAAGAATTTTTTTCTTTGTAATAAAAAGAACAATCCCTTTCAAGTGTATTGAAAAATATAGTTATAAAAAACACTGGAAAATCCATTACGTTATTCGATTGTCAAACATCATTTTACGGCATATAGGGCAGGAATTATTGACTCCAATTTACAGATGAGAAAATTTCAGCTGGGAGAGGTGGAATTTACTTACCCAAATTTAAGTGGTTGATTAGCCATTCAACCAGGACCAGAAGCCAGGACTTTCTTTCATCCCACTGTCAGGCCCAATCTCATTTTCACTTACTTTATTGTCCCAGATCCCATAGCTGCATCTCTTGGTGGAATTATCTAAGAGAATTATTATATCTTCTATCCAGGCACTGGAGTAGGTAATAGAGCCACAACTCGTAAACTCTTCTGAACTTCACTACCCACCACATCTAATCTAGCTTAGGTCACCTGTGAGGCAGACCAAAAGTACCAAAACTGAGCACTTATGCTGGCTCTAACCCTTGGTCAGAGTTTCTAGCTTGGTTTCCTACTCAATTTCCACATCTAATGTTACACCTCTTTTCAAAGACTGGGCACGCATACTGAAGTCTGGCCAATGATAATTCCTTCACACTCACCACCCCTAGGGTGGATTTCTCATCATTATATCTCCCTATCCAGCTGATGTAAGATTTATTGTCCATTATTAGAGGAAGAATCAACTGGCATACACCTATCCCGAGTATGGTCTGTTATATTAATTTCCAAAGTTTTTTCCATCTTGCCTATTTTATTTTCTGGTTCCATCGTGTTACTAAACCTCATCTAACTTTGGTTTAGCCCTTCTAGATACCTTCTTCAAGTTCAGACTCTAAGTTTCTGCATGCTTCCTGTTTCAAGCATGTCTGCATGTCATGCCAATCCGCTACTGACCCCAGATTGCTGAGAACCTAGACAGTCTTACTTCCTTATATAGCCCTTTAGGAATACTTCTAGAGAAGGAATTCTAAAAGTGTGTACTGTACATCAGTGGTATTGGAAGACATTCACTGAAAAAAAGTGGAGATTCATGATAAACAAAAATAAATCTAAGGCTCTTAGAAATCCTGTAACAAAAAAGCACTATTTAACTGCTTAACTTAGTGTTTTTTAAAACACATTCAGACTCATAACCCTTTTTTACAAAACAATCTTCTCATAAGACTTACTTTAGAAGATGCTGGTCTACAATGTGCTGCTAAGTCATGTCCAGGCCCAAGTTTCAAAGTCCTCCTCACTTTTCTGGCTCTAGTTAATGAATTTCATAAGTTAAAAATTCCTCACCCAGGATTCCAAGATGACTATCTTCTTCCAACTGCATCTTCTCCTGGAACGTTTCATCTTGAAAGGCTTCATATCGCACTTTCCAGTAAGTGCCCCCAATTCGGCTGGAGCTCTTCTGGAAAAACTTATCTGCGTTACTGATGTATAAAAAGGAAAATATGATATGATTTTATTAGGTATCAAAATAGACTCCCATCTCACCCTTTGTCTCATCAAGTTACAAATGTTTATGTTTAGAAAGGACCTCAGAGCTCATCTGAGTTAACTCCCACCAGTGAAGATATCTCCTTTGGTGACACCATTAGTAAGTCATATACAGCTTCTGCTTGAGCCTTTCCAAAGACAGGAAACTCATATCCAGAAGAGACATCTCCCTTACTGTTTGGGTATTTTAAATTATTGGAATTCTTTTTTAGGGTAAGTTGGAATATTCTTGCTTGAAAGTTCCAGGCTCTGGAACCAGTTCTGCCCTCCAGAGACTCATAGTTTACCTCTGTTCTTAATCATCCTTAGGCATTAATAATCCTTTGTCTCACTCCAAAATGAAAGCCCACTAAATTAATAAGCCCAATTGGGGATCCTGGAATCTATGCTGAGACTCAAACATCAACTTTCCTGTTTGCTGCAGATTTACACTATTACTTTCTGCTAGAAGTATAACCATAAAGGATCTTCCCCCAACCCCTCTCTTCGTCATCTATCAAGTGCCTCCTCTGTGGAAGACCTGTCACAATTGATTGCCCAGTGAGTGGTATGACATAAGACCCAGCAACTGAGTAGGGCACTAACCTCCTACTCTATCTCGCCCACATCTGGGTTATGCATGAGGCAGGAGAACTTGGAGAAATTCCTTCAAAAGAATGAGCATGCAATAGCCAAAAGGCAGATTGCTTCCCTTCCTACATTTCTCAGAGTGCTTTTTATACTCCTACTCAAATGCCTCTTCGGACTGTAGAAAAGAAATGAAGAAGCAAGGAGGTAAATAATGGGTAAAGTGAAGAAAAACTGGAAAAAAAAGCTATTTCAACTGATACAGGAACTGGTCCCAACTGGGCTTTCCTTTACGATAATGGCCAGGAATTATAGTAGAACCAAATTGAAACTCTGCTTGGACCCTTTGCTGGGGATATGGAATAACCTCACAAAAAGCTTTGCTACCTGTATCACCCCAAGAGCAAGCTCTCTAGAGGGCCACAAGAACTTGGCTAACAGTTGTGTCATGTAACCCCAGCCAGACAATGACGTGCATCACCAAGTAAAGTGAGAGAGTTCTGGGAAAAAGACAATAGGTGTTTGGAGCTGGACACAGAAGTAAGGAGAGAGAGCCCACTGCCTCTTACCTGCCTGGCTCTCTCAAACTCTTCCCGGTACTCCCATCATGTCCCAGAGGGCCATAGTCCCACTGAATCTCATGGGCCTCAATGAAGTACTGTCGAACTTTGCCTGTGAGCAGGTCCACAGGAGGGGTCGTGGAGCAAGACTTGACCTTGTAGAGTGCCTGCATGCCATCTGAAGGAAGAACATTATAACTGGCCCCATTCTATCCAACAGGATTTTTTACCCAGAGGACTCACTTTCCTCCTTCTGTTAGCATTTCCTCCTCTAACTCTCCACTGCTCTCTTTACTCCTGCTCCAAAATGGGCCACTTTCTCTCACTCTTAAAGCACCTGGCTGAGAGAGAGAGCCCAGGTAAAATTCAAGTACCTCCACTTGCTTATGGCACCACTGAGGCATTTACTAGATCCTCATTCCTGCCTCTTCATAAAGGCTCACATTGTAGCAACATCACAGAGGCGGAAGTAAGGAAACCTGAGCTCAAACCCAACCTTTAACCACTATCGGCAGGACCTTAGGCAAGTCACTTCCTCAGTCTGAGCTTTCCTCTTTTGCCAAAGGAGAGAATAGGAAAATCCACCTCATAGGGCTGGTAGGAGCATCATATTTAAAATAGGAGTTAATTATTTACAAACTGGGAAGCTCCCAAAATAAAAGAACATCTTCTATCCATGAAGATGAAGCTTCAGACTTGGGACTGTCAGGAAAATGTAGATTCTAAGTAGTGCTTTCAAATGTGGAATATACTATATTAAGTCAGCATGGCAATGGATAGTACTGTCTTATATTGGCTTAGCAACTTATAGAGCTCACTCAACTACATTATTTTATTAGAGTCCCACAACTTCCCAGGGAGATTTGAAATTTGTAAATTAGAAATCTGAGATATGATGAAGGAAGAGGAAACAATGTTCATTTTCTTCAATATCCATTATGTTAGATTCTGTGTCAGGTGCTTTACATATTTTCTAAAGTTTCAGTCCCAGGGAGTATATATGTTACCTCTGTCAATCTTCACAACCATTGTACGAAATAGACTTTTAATGTCCCCTTTTGCAGATGAAGAAAACTAAAGATCAGAGTGGTTAAATAACTTGCCCGAGGTTGCACAGCTAGTCAGAGCTGGAGTTGAGACTAAACTCCCATCTTAAGTGCTCATTTTCTTCCCTTAAATCTACTATCTTTGTTACATCATCCCCCTATTCTCTAAGATTCAAAAATCACATTTTCTCTCTAAAATCTCATTACAATTTTATGAGGTATACATCACTACTGCCATTAATAGGCTCAGAGAAGTGATATGACTTCTTATCAAAGGTGGCTAAACAAATGATGGAACCAGGATTTGAATCCAAGCATGTCTGTCTTTAAGGTCCATACTTATTCCACAATCATGCTGCATCTCTAACCCCAATCCATATTTATATTTTCTTACTTAGAAAGCTTTGGTGGTAAGACATACCCTGAATAATGGAACACATGTAACTGGTCCCTATTGTGTCAAACCTAACACCCAAGATTTCCTATCCTCTTAGCCTAATCCACTTCACATACTCACATATCATTTTTCTGACATCCTTCTAATGTACCATAAATCAAATAATTCTTAAAAAGGAAAGCTGAAGAGGATTTTGGAGACTATTTACACCAACTTTCCCATTTTACTGATGTGGCAAATGTGGCCTACAAATGGAAAGGCACTTGCCTGAAGTCTTATAATATTTTTCACAAACCTAAGACTATAATTCAAACCTAATCAATTATCTACTGCTCTTTCCATGGCCTCATATGCTCTTCCTCCCTTCTGATGTCTCTGATTTTTCTCAACATATTGCTCTGCAATGCCATTACTTTAATGTTTCTCCCTTTGAAAACAAAACCTTCCACTCTTACTGCTATTTTGTTCCAACCAGAGTGTAAGTATGTACCCACAATACACCATGATCTCCTATGGAAATGTTACTGTCTTTTAACTAATCTCTCCTTTACTCCCTGTTCAATAAGTTGAAAATGTCTCCAGGTCTTAATTGTTTAGAATTCTAAGCAAACAATAAAAAGCTTATTAAAAGAATTCCTATTCATCCCCAAAGCATCTTATGTTCAAGATGGGGAAGATTAAACACAGAAAGATGTGTCCAAGGTTACCCAGCAAATTTCCCAGCAGATTCAGGAAAAAAACTGGGTCTCCTGACTCCTAATCTAGTGTGCTATCCTTTGTCCCAAGATACCTCAATTAGAAGACTTAACTTATGGCTGCAGGCCAGAGGCCAAGCCTCCTTTGACTATTATCATACCTCCCTCTTACACTCCAAGGGTTTGAAATGTTGGATCTCACCTCGAAAGTGACTGTTCACTTGACAGCTAACTAACCAGGTACCAGGTTCCCAGGGCACCATCTCAGCAGTCACAAAGGTAGCTGGAAAGATGTGAGCCACATCAGTGCGGTGTCCACGAGTGGTCAGCATCTGTCCATGGAAAAAAGCTGTATGGACATCAACTTCATTGCCCATGCCAAACAAGTGCCAGGCCACACGTTTCTGTGCACACATGTTCAGCTCTGGTAAATTCCCGAAAACAAAGCCATTGATTGCTGCAAAAGAAAACCCAAAGAAAATATCAGAATTAGGAAAGGACAGCCCAATGGAAGAAGCCTTACCATTTAACAATAATAGTAAATAACATTTAAATTACGTTATAAAGAGTGCACTGTGTTAACCATGTGTACTATCTTCTTTAAATCTCAAAAGCATCCCTGAGAAACAGGCAGATATTATTAGTCTCATAAAAAAAGAAAACAGAGAAGATCAAGGCTCAGAGAGGTGAAGTTACTTCTTTCCTAAGGCCATAGAGCTACTAAGTGCTTAAAGCCAATGTTCCAAACCGGAAATGTGAAGAAGCTCTCTAAGGAATTGAGTTATTTTGCAGGCTATTCTTTCAGGGTGGTTTTATTCTAAAAATTTCCACAGGACAGCTGTCAAATTGGCTGACTAATTAGCATGGCTATTATAATCAATTGGTGTAAAACTCAAGAGAAAGTTGAGCTGTCTAAGCCATCCTTTACATCTTCTTTCTGAATTTTCACCTCCTTTTGTGACTGTCTGGTTTTTAGTCCACCCCAGTCAACAATGGCCAGTAAATGACTTTCTTAATGAAACAAAAACAAAACTGACTTGTTTATATTCCTAAAATCAGTTCTCCATTCATGCCTCAGGGATTCTGTGCCTTTAGTTTCTTTTTAATTTAATTAATATGGTCAATGCCCTTATAGACATAAGCACAGAGTTGGATTGGGTATATAAGCAAGATAGCTTGAAAAAACCATTTTTCTCCACAAAAAAGAAAATTTTGCTAGGTTCTTCCTTTTTAAAACAAATCAATATTAATTAATTGTATCAATGGGCAACCCCTATCAAAGTAATTGAACATATAGTATATAACTTTTGCCTGTGTGCTATTCCACAGGCTGTCACCAGCCTATGTGCTATTCTACATTATGAGGCAGGGTAGCCTAATGGAAAGAGCACAATCTATGCAGTCAGAGAGATGAGGGTTGGAATTTTAGCTGTGCCGTTTATCTGCTGCATAATCTTAGGTGCCTCTGTGTCTTCACACATAAAACAAGAAAGATCCATCTACTACTCCTGGTCCTTGTGATGATTAAAAAGGACTATGTATGTGAAAGCATCCACCAAATATTAGACCCAGTGGATACCCTTCAGCAATGTTCCCTATCACAATGTGGCCACCTTTTCCCCACTCACCATGCATCCTATTGCTCTCCTGAAAAGTCTCATCTTCCTTGTCCACTGACGCAGGATCTGAGCAGTAAGTGGCAATGTTCTCATCAAGATGCCAGCTAAGATTCTCATCTATCACACTGAAGAGCAGGAAGAATTCATGGTCCACATCCTGCCGTTGATGAGGAGAGTTCCCATCCAGGGCTCCTAGGACAAGTAATAAAGTTTCCCTTGAGAAAATTCTTTCCTTAGCAATAGTAAACTCATATGAAAAGAATAGGGGTCTTAAAAATATGTAAGCAACAGAAGAGCAGATATAATCTTCTTATGTTAATTTCCATTTCCAAACTCCCCATAAAACCACCAATTCAGTTGAACCTAGGACTTGACATTAGAACACACAGGATCTACAATAATTCCCTCCCACCACCCCTGCCTATGTCTTCAACCCAGGGCCTGAATCTGATCACATTCCTGTAACCCTCTAATCTTCAAGTCTGACTATTACTGGAGCATATCCTATTACCAGCAAAATCCTCCCCAAACCCCGATGACCACACTTTCAATCTCATCCATATTTAAACTCTTACCACGTATTTGATTTCAATGTGACCTGACTTTATAATGACTAATTAGAGCTTTAAAAGTAAAACAAGGCCGGGTGCGGTGGCTCACGCCTATAATCCCAGCACTTTGGGAGGCTGAGGTGGGTGGATCACGAGGTCAAGAGATCAAGACCATCCTGGTCAACATGGTGAAACCCCATCTCTACTAAAAATACAAAAATTAGCTGGGCATGGTGGCGCACACCTGTAGTTCCAGCTACTTGGGAGGCTGAGGCAGGAGAACTGCTTGAACTCAGAAGGCGGAGGTTGCGGTGAGCTGAGATCGCGCCATTGCACACCAGCCTGGGTAACACCAGCGAAACACCAACTCAAAAAAAAAAAAAAAAAAAGGAAAAAAAAAAAGGAAAACAAGAAAAATATAAACAGTAGAAAAGTTGGGTGTTTTGTTGTTTTTAATATTTTTTTTTAAAAAAGATTCCTAGGATCATCATGACAGACAGGAGGCAGGACTAGATTGCAGCTCAGATTCAGATGGACAGAGCAGCATACAGAGGCTGGCATCACAAATTTTAGCTCCAGCATCCTGCAAGAACAAACCAGGAATCCCAAGAGGACCCACTGACCCTCTGAAGGAAGTGGACTGCTCCTGCAGGACTCCGGAAACACCTCAAATACTGTGCTGGTATCCACAGCTGAGAGACCCATACACAGTTCGTATCACAGGATTCAATGCAGACAACCTTCAGTATCAGCCTGGAGCCAGGTAGACTTGCTGGGTGGCTAGACCCAAAAGAGAGATAACAATCACTGCAGATCAGCTCACAGGAAGCCACATCCATTTAAAAAAAAAAAAAAAAGAGGGAGAGCACTACATCAAGGGAACAACCTATGAGACAAAAGAATCTGAACAGCCTTCAGCCCTAGGCCTTCACTCTGACAGAGCCTACCCAAATGAGAAGGAACCAGAAACTCAACTCAGGTAATATGACAAAACAAGGTTATTTAACACCCCCCAAAAATCACACTAGCTCACCAGTAATGGATCTAAACTAAGAAAAAAAACCCTGGTTTACCTGAAAAAGGATTCAGGAGGTTAGTTATTAAGCTAATCAGGGAGGCACCAGAGAAAGGTGAAGCCCAGTGAAAGAAAATAATAAATATATAAATAAATACAACAAGAATTGAAGGGAGAAATATTCAAGGAAATAACATAAAGAAAAAGCAATCAAAACGTCAGGAAACATTGAACACACCTACAGAAATGCAAAATGCTCTGCAGTCTCAGCAATAGAACTGAACAAGTAGAAGAAAAAAATCTGGAGCCTGCAGACAAGGTCTTCAAATTAATCCAATCCAACAAAGACAAAGAAAAAAGATTGAGAAAATATGAACAAAGCCTCCAAGAAGTCTGGGATTATGTTAAATAACCTAACCTAAGAGTAATCAGTGTTCCCGAGGAAGAAGAGAATTGTAAAAGTATGGAAAACAAATTTGGGGAATGATAGGGGAAAACTTTCCTGGCCTTGCTAGAGACCTAGACATCCAAATACAAGAAGCACAAAGAACACCTGGGAAATTCATTACAAAAAGATTATCACCTAGGCCCACTGTCATCAGGTTATCTAAAGTTAAACAAAGAATAAAAGAAGCTTAAGAGCTGTGAGACAAAAGCACCATGTCACCTATAAAGGAAAACTTATCAGATAAACAGCATATTTCTCAGCAGAAACCCTATAGGCTAGAAGGGATTAGGGCCCTATCTTCAGGTTCCTCAAACAAATCAATTATCAGCCAAGAATTCTGTATCCAGCAAAACTAAGCATCATGTATGAAGGAAAGATACAGTCTTTTTCAGACAAAAAACCATGAGAGAATATGCCACTACCAAGCCACCACTACAAGAACTGCTAAAAGGAGCTCTAAATCTTGAAACAAAACCAGTAAACACATAAAAACAGAAACTCTTTAAAGCATAAATACATCACACAGGAACTATGAAACAAAAATACAATTTAAAAAGCAAAAACAAAACAACAACAACAACAACAAAGGCACACAGGCAACAAATAGAACTATGAATGAAATGGTACCTCACATCTCAATACTAACATTGAATGTAAATGGCCTAAATGCCTCACTTAAAAAATACAAAAATGTGGAATGGATAAGAAGTCACCAACCATCTGCTGCCTTTAAGAGACTCACCTAACACATAAGGACTCACAGAAACTTAAAGTCAAGGGGTGGAAAAAGGCATTTCATGCAAATGGAAACCAAAAGTGAGTACAAGCTATTCTTATATCAGACAAAACAAACTTAAAAGCAACAATAGTTAAAAGAATCAAAGAGGAACAGTATATAATGGTAAAAAGGCCTTGTCCAACAGGAAAATATCACAATCCTAAACATGTATGCATCTAACACTGGAGCTCCCAAATTTATAAAACAATTAGTAATAGACATAAGAAATGTGACAGACAACAACACAATAATAGTGGGTGACTTCAATACTCCACTGACAGCACTAGACAGGTCATCAAGACAGAAAGTTACCAAAAAAAAAAAAAAAAAAAAAAAAACAATGGATTTAAACTAAACCTTGGAACAAATTGACTTAACAGATATATACAGAATATTTCATCCAACAACCACAGATTACACATTCTATTCAATAGTGCATGAAACTTTCTCTAAGATAAATGATACAATAGGTCATAAAACAAGCCTAAACAAATTTAAGAAAATTGAAATTATACCAAGTACTCTCTCAGATCACAGTGGAATAAAATTGGAAATCAACTCCAAAGGAACCTTCAAAACCATGGAAATTAAATAATCTGCTCTTGAATGAGCATTGGGTGAAAAACAAAATCAAGAGGGAAATTTAAAAATTCTTCAAATTGATTGACAATAATAACACAACTTATAAAAAATTCTGGCGTACAGCAAAGGTGGTGCTAAGAGGAAAGTGCATAGCCCTAATACCAAAATCAGGAAAGGACATAACCAGAAAGAAAACTACAGACTGATATCGCTGGATGAACAGAAGTCCTAAAATCTTTAACAAAATACTAGCTAATTGAATCCAGCAACATATCAAAAAGATAATCCACTGTAATAAAGTGGGTTTCGTACCTGTACTTGATGGGTATGAAAGGGATGCAAGGATGGTTTAACATATGCAAGTCAATAAATGTGATGCACCACATAAACAGAAGTTTTGAGAAATCACATGATCCTCTCAATAGATGTAGAAAATGCATTTAACACAAATCCAACATTCCTTTATGATTAAAACTCTCAGCCAAATTGGTATACAAGGGGCATACTTCAATGTAATAAAATCCATATATGACAAACTGACAGCCAACATAATACTGAATGTGGAAAAGTTGAAAGCATTCCCTCTGAGAACTGGAACAAGACAAGGATGCCCACTCTCACCACTCCTCTTCAACATAGTACTGGAAGTCCTAGCCAGAGCAATCAGACGAGAGCAAGAAATAAAGGGCATCCAAATCTGTAAAGAGGAAGTCAAACTCTTGATGTTTGCTGATGATACAATTATTTACTTTGAAAATCCTAAAGACTCCTCCAGAAAGCTTTTAAAACTGATAAAAGAATTCAGCAAAGTTTCTGGATACAAGATTAACATACACAAATCAGTAGCTCTTCAATATACCAACAGTGACCAAGCAAATAATCAAATCAAGAACTCAATCCCTTTTACAATAGCTGAAAAAAAAATTAAATACTTATGAGTATACATAACTGAGGAGGCAAAAGACCTCTACAAGGAAAGCTACAAAACACCACCAAAAAAAATCATAGATGACACAAACAAACGGAAACATCCCATTCTCGTGGATGGGTAGAATCAATATTGTGAAAATAACCACACTGCCAAAAGCAATCTACAAATTCAATGCAATTCCCAGCAAAATATCACCTTCATTCTTCACATAATTAGGAAAAACAATTCTAAAATTCACACGGAACCAAAGAAGAGCCCATGTAGCCAAAGCAAGACTAAGCAAAAAGAACAAATCTGGAGGCATCACACTACCTGATTTCAAACTGTACTATAAGGCCATAGTCACCAAAACAGCATGATACTGGTATAAAAATAGGCACTTGGACCAACGGAACAGAATAGAGAACCCAGAAATAAACCCAAATACTTACAGCCAACTCATCTTTGGCAAAGCAAACAAAAATACAAAGTGGAGAAAGGATACCCTTTTTCAATAGATAGTGCTGAGATAATTGGCTAGCCACATGTAAGAGAATGAAACTGGATCCTTATCTCTTACCTTACACAAAAATCAACTCAAGATGGATTAAGCACTTAAATCTAAGACCTGAAACTATAAAAATTCTAGAAGGTAACATTGGATCAACCCTTCTAGACATTGGCTTAGGCAAGGATTTCATGACCAAGAACCCAAAAGCAAATGCAATAAAAACAGAGATAAATAGCTGGAATTTAATTAAACTGAAAACTTTTTCACAACAAAAGGAATGGTCAGCAGAGTAAACGGACAACCCACAGAGTGGGAAAAATCTTTACAATCCATATATCTGACAAAGGACTGTCCAGAATCTACAATAAACTCGAACAAATCAACAATAAAACAAACAAACAATCCCATCAAAAATTGGGCTGAGAAAATGACTAGACAATTCTCAAAAGAAGATATACAAATATCCAACAAACATATGAAAAAATGCTCAACATCACTAATGATTACGGAAATGCAAATCAAAACCACAATGTGCTGTCACCTTACTTCTGTAAGAATGACCATCATCAAAAAATCAAAAAACAGTAGATGTTGGCTTGGATGCGGTGAAAACGGAACACTTCTACACTGCTGGTGGGAATGTAAACTAGTATAGCCACATGGAAAACAGTGTGGAGCTTCTTTAATGAACTAAAAGTAGAACTACCATTTGATCCAGCAATTCCACTACTAGGCATCTACCCAGAGGAAAATAAGTCATTATATAAAAAAGATACTTGCACATGCATGTTTATGGCAGCACAATTCACAATTGCAAAATCGTGGAACCAACTCAAATACCCATCAATCAAGGAGGAAATAAAGAAACTGTGGTACATATATATGAGAGACTACTACTCAGACATAAAAAGGAATGAATTAGCATTTGCTGTGGCCTGGATGAGACTGGAGACTACTATCCTAAGTAAAGTAATTCAGGAATGGAAAACTAAACATTGTATATTCTCACTGATATATTGAAGCTAAGCTATGAGGATGCAAAAGCATAAGAATGATACAATGGACTTCCGAGATTTGGGAGAAAGGGTTGGGGGAGGTGAGGGATAAAAGACTACAAATGGGGTGCAGTGTATAGTGCTCAGGAGATGAGTGCACCAAAATCTCACAAATCACCACTAAAGAACACCTGTACCACAACAACCCTGAAAAAAAAGTTGCTCCTAATCCATGAGAAAAAGAGTAATGAAATTGAAAAAAATAGTGGAAGTTGAGTTTAACAGAAATTTTTCTTACTAATAAACAAGAGTGCTGAATTAACAATCCTCAGGCTGCTGCCCAATATGTAGGTGGTTCAACCATACCACTGCTACCCATAGATGTCCCAGACTGCACCTCATAGCATATCTCTGGGACCTGTACCTCTTTTACAGGTGATGAGAGGCCCAATTAGGCCAGTTGCAATGTCTCGTGGAGCATCTACATGAGAATGGTAGATCCAGGTAAGGCACGCTGGGTCAGCATCAGTGGGTGCATGGCCTTCTGGAATGGTCCAGTTGTAGATATGGCTACCACCCGGGGGAACAGAGTCATCAGCTTTCAGTGGCCCAGAGGAGCCATCTGGGTACAGGGAACCTAGAAATGAAATTGCACATGACCAGGCCCAGAAGAAGTGAGGCACTATGGCAAATATACAAATTAAGAGACAGCTGACATGTAGAACCCTAAGTTCAGTCTCGTAAAATGTAGCATTCTAATATCCTGCACAGTGTTCCTCACAACCTAAGGAGAGCACAGATTTAGGTAACGTTTAACCTAAAAAATCTAGTCCTCATATTAACAATGGGTGGAAAGGTTGTAGCCACTGGAAAAGTTCTGTGGCTAGGAAAAGCACAGCTTGGCCTGATCTGGTAATGCTCTAGCATAAAGCTGGTGGCATAGAAGCAGGGAAGAAGATAGAATTCCCTCCCTTCAAACACTCACTTTAAAAAAAAACAGGAAATCACAGAATTTCAGTCTACAGTCAACTTAATGATTAGTTGGTTCACTTCTCCATTGTATGAAAGAGAAAACTGAGCTAAAGTAACTTGTCCAGGATCATACAGGAATTTAGTGGCCCATCCAGGCAGTCTTCTGACTTCCTTTTCTATTCCTCTCACTCACTGCTATCAGTATTATAAATCACTGGGCCAGGAATAAGGGAGGTAGAGATAAATAAGCTGAATTCCCCCTTAAGGAAATATAAAATGGAGCTTTCAGAAGACTGCGACACTAGAATAACCATCCTTCACATTTATAGCATTCTCTTTTCTTTTCATAGAATATTCAAATATTCTATGGAGATGCCATTCAAATAGTTCCTTGTGTTAAGTGGTAGACTGTCTTCACATTTCTGAGAAGGAAGCTGAGACCCAGAGAGAGACAATGACTTGTCTAAGTCACAGAGTATATGAATGGCAGAACTGATACCAGTGCCCAGACTTGTTTGCTCTAAGGAGGGTCTTTGCCACCAAGACAACCTTCACTCCCAACTCTTCCCTTTCAACTGACAGTAAAGGAAAAGTAATATTTGTTGGGCATAAGAGAAAGAAACGGCGGAATGGTTTACCTTCAGAGTCCTTCTCATAGAAAACGCCATGGGGGTGGATGGTATAGGGACGAGTGGCAAAATTCTTCAGGTGGATAAGAATGACATCCCCTACTTCAGCCTTCAACACTGGCCCCAGGAAGCCCAACCAGGCAGGCTGGGCCACTTCATCTGTGTATGAGTCGTCCTTGTATTCTTTATATATGGTCTTTTTGTAGTTTCCCCCTATCCGGTTCTTGTCAGACTTTAAGAAGCTGGAAGCCACTCTGGGAAAGAAGAAAGAGAGTCATAATTTTGCCACAATCTTCAAGCCTTGAGAGGTTCCTTTTCCAGAGGAGACTGACCAAAAAGTGCCTATCTTTGTTTAGGACAAAGCAAGAGGAAATGGAATTGTACTGATCAAAACACAAAAATTTTAGATTTAACTGTTAAAAATTTCAAATATCAGCATATGAAATTGTTATGGCAAACTCAGCATATGAAATTGCTGATATTTGACCACTTTAAATTCACATAAAAGGCAATTTCACATAGTTTGACACAATACACAGTAACAAAGAGACAACCAACTGTGGACTGACTCTTTAAGTGATGGACTCCTCAACCATGTAGCCTGACTTCACATCATTCTGATATACATGGGAGTTCTTAAGGCATAGTGGGTATAACTACAAGCTTTGGGGCCAAGCCACTTAGACTGATTGCTTACTCTGCCACTTCCAAATTAGTGGGATGTTGAACAAGTTACTTAACTTCTCTGTACACAATTTGCCCATCAGTAAAATGAAAATAATCATAGTTCCTAACTCAGATAGTTTTCATTGTTGACTAAAAAAAATTCAAATACACAAAGAGCTTAGGATAGTGCCTGACAAATAGTAAAAACTCAATAAATGTGGACTATCACTTCAAAGTATTAGGGATGGAAGATAATGAATTTATTCCCTCAAAAAAAAAATAATACAAGGGCTTCATGACTCTGAAACTAGATAAATACTTTGTGTCAAAAAAGACAGAGTCATTATTCCTACTATAATATAATTCTTCTCAGAGAGCTCAGAGATGTTACAGTCAACTTTGGAAAACTCCAAAGCTTAGGAGAGAAAAAAATGAGTCATGGTCACAAAAGATTTTTTCATACATTCATTTATTTTTAACAGATATTTGTGGAGCACTTGCAAGTTTCTAAGATCAGGAAAGGTTAATCCTGTGGGAATCTATGAGAGACAGAGTGGTGAGAAGAGTGTTAGTTTACATTCACATTACCCAGGTTCAAATCCTACCTCTTTCATTTACTAGCTATAGGACTTGAATAAGTCACTTATCCAAGATCTCCCTGAGCCTCAGTTTTCTCATCTATAAAATGACTACACACATACTTACCTTCTAGAGTTTCTGTGAGAGTTGAGACAAAGTATGTAAATTGCTAGTGTGGTGTGTGTCATAGAGAATTACACAAGTGAGAGCTATTACCATTACTTTCTTGGTTCTAAGGCTTACTTTCTTTTTTCACATTTTCACATATCTGAAATAAATATACAGTAGTTTCACCAAACTATGGAAGCATAGTTCCCACAGACACATCTTATAAACACGGTATATATTTCATTATTCTTTTATAAAGTCTAACAGCTGTTATTAATTAAGTAAGCATTGTGAGTACCAGATTAGACTACAGCAAATAGGGAATTCTCTTTAGGACTCTAAAAATGTTACGGCAAACTCTAGATGAAACGCTGGCTTCTGAGTCAACTAGCCTTCTTCTCAGGAAATCTGCCACTGAGTATGTACAGCTCAGAGAGATCAGGAGCTGACTGCTACCACACTGTGAAGGGCCCTCAAGCGGCTACCTCGTGACCTCAAGGGCACTCCCCTAATTTCCCCTCAAATACCACAAGAGGTTAAACCTACATGTCACTGTCCAGAGGTTGGTTCGTGATGACATTTTTTCCCTTGGGAGCATAGTTCCACTGCACATCCCGGATGCCCAGGTAGTAGACTCGAGTGGCTCCATCAGTCAGTTGAGGCCACAAGGATTGCATGAACAGCAGAGCCCAGAGGAGGTGGCCTGACTCCATGGCCCACATTACTCTGGGAAACAGGCAAATGAAAATTGTTGTTGTAGAAGAAAGAGAACAAAGGGGCTTTCTACATGTCCAGAAAACTGAAGAAGTAAGAGCCAGATTGAGTGACTGAGAAAGCAAAACCCAATTAGCCCAGTTTATTTAACTTACCTGATTCTTTAAGTACGATAAGTGTTCAATGATTGGATTTTGAAGGGCATAGTCAGTAAGTCATCCTTGCTGCTTGCTAATCGTGTATTACTAGTTCCTTCAGAAGAGAGATCTGGATCGTTTTGTCAATCGTGTAGCAGGAAGAATGTGCTCTGTCCCAAGAATCAGGAAACAGGCACCAGAAGCCCTATTGGGCCACTGACTCACTAATTCTCCCTTTGCCTCTGTTTTCCCATAGGCAAAAGGGAACATTCATTGTTGTTGCCACTTCCTGTCCTCTATAAATTGTGTTTAACAACAAGTGACAATTTACCAAAAAATATTTACTAGAATATTCATAAACCCAAAATAGAAACAGTCAAAATATTCATGAACATTAGAATGAATAAATATATTGCATTTTATTCATAAAATGAAATTCATCATAGCAATAATAATGAACAAACTACAACTACACACAACAATATGAATGACTATGACAAATGTAATGTTTCAGAAAAAATAGACACAAAATAGTATATATTGTATGATTTCATTTAAATAAAGTGGAAAATCAGGCTAAAGGAATCTATGTGGTAGAAGTAAGGATAATGTTTGCCTTGAAGTAGGATTCCATGACTGGGAAGGGAAGAGGAGGAGTTCTAAGTAACGCTCTGTTTCTGATCTACATGCTGGTTGTAAAAGTGTGTTCAGTTTGTGAAAATACATTGAGTTCTAAACAGAATTTGTGCACTTCATGTGTATTATACTTCAAAAGTTAACAATGAACCAAAAATAAATGACAGTATGTGAGGGAAGTATTTTGAACTTCTCAGAAGAAATGCTGTCTGCTGATTCCCAAGGTTATTCATAAACTCATTTCATAGGTCTATTCCTGAGTCAGAATCAGACCCAAGATTCTAACCTCTCATTTCAGTACATAAGTCAGGGCGTTAGACTTCCTGGGACTGGGATGAAGCACTCATTGATACCATACAGTTACAGTCAAACACAGAAACACAGATAACATTATATAAATACACAAATTTGCACACACAGGTACATGTAGTCTTACCTAAAAGCAGAGATGCACACACTTGCATTTACACATAAAACCACTCTGTTACATAAAACCTTAGTCACCTTCAGAACAATGATAATAGTAATAAAGCTATATTTATTGTATGTCCACTCTCCACCTGTAACAAATGTTTTACACAGATTAAATCACTTAATCCTCACAACCATCCTATGAAGTAAACACCAGCACTATCCCCATATTACAATGGAGAAACTGCAGAACAGAGGTATAAAGTAGTTTGCCCAAGGCCATCTAGATAAAAATTGGTAGAGTTGGGATTTGAGCCCAGGAAGTGAGGCTTCAGCATAATCACCATGCTATACTACCTTCCACAAAAATATACTTGCACACGTACATGTATATACACAGAGAACATACCCATAGCAACAACCATATCTATGAAAAAACACTTACATCCTGAAACAAGTAATTACATGCAGTTACAATCACTTTACAAACAGACATAAATACTCATGTAGGCAGAGATACACCTAATAGGTTGCATTAATGATAATGAAAATAATGATGATAATGGCTACTATTCACTGAGAGATTACTACATAGTAGCACCATGTCCAGTGCCTTATATAAATTATTTCACTAAATCTTCCACCCAAGCACATGAAATAGGCATTGTTAGTAAAAAATAGAGAATCAAAAATATGCACAGACTCACATATGGATAGAAAATCCCCAGATTTTTACCCTACTTAAGAAACAAACTTACAGACTTCCTCACAAACTCTCAGTCCTCTCCATATGCAGCAGTGACCCAAGTGTTAATCCATAGTTTTTACATCATATTTAGCAGAAAGCCCTTGATGTAAGAGAAGATCTGTTTGGGGGTCCTCTTTTCTAAAATCTAACTCTCCCACTGACCAGCTGTGTAGCCTTGGGGATTACTTAACCATTCAGAATCTGCTTGCTCATCTGTAAAAAGAGTATAATAATATCAGCCCTGGAGAAATAAATCAGAACGCTTACATGAAAGGGCCAAGGAATAATCAATGTTTGGAACATACTAGGCAGTAGTAACTACTGGTTTCCTTCCTCTTCCTTCTCCTGCCTGGCTACAGTTTGTTAATTCATCTCTACAGTCTCTTATGCATCATACTTTCTGTATTTCTACTCCAAGGGTTAATTTGAATACTAACTACTCCAGAGGGCCACCTCTAGCCTCTTTATATCACTGTCCTCTGAAGGGCTACTTACTCTCTATAGCACCCAATTAGATTAAGTCAGACTCTGCTATTGTTGCCTTTCTGCCTCATGACCTGCCTCATAAACTGTCTTCATTTCCCAGATGGGACTACAGACTCCTTGAGAGTGGATGTCATTTCTTAGAGGTCTCTGTGTATCAATTACAAGACATGGTGGTGGAGGCCAAGTAGATGGGCCATCACAGCTTTGTTAAAGTGACATAAAGAAGCACAAGCATACATTTTGCCATCTGTTGTGTCTAGTTCAAGTTCTAATACTTGTTCAGGGTGAATTTAGGTAAGTTTCTTCATCTCAGTTTCCCCATCTATAAAATAATTTACTATATAAAGACTATATACTTCTTACCTTTTGAGAGAGTCATAGAAGCTTGATAATCGAATGAAATAGACAAGTGTGGAACCATAAAAATGTGGTATATAATGAGCTCTCTAAGAGTCCTTACAGCTTTCACATATTGCCAAAACTCACGCTCACTGATGAAACACAGGCATACTCACATACGCCTACAAATAGCTCTATATATGGTCACGCAAATAGTCATGCTTTGGAATTCTCAACAGGGAGACAGTGTCCTTGGTCCGTTCCAAGTCTGAATGCAACAATGGACCCCTTCCAATCTTCTTTCTCAGAGATATGTCAACAAAGCAGTTGTGCTTTGAACTCATTTACCTAGACAGAAAACTGTCCCAGGCAAGAACTCCACAACTGGAGAAACACATGATAAACCTGAAAATATTCCTGGGAGAGACTAGTACGGGCCTTCAGCATACAGTGAGCAAGCATTCAATAGTAGTGACTTATGATCCAAAAGGCTTAGACAATAGAATTTGGTGAGTAGGGGGAAATGCTACCTAACATATCCCTAGCCATTTCCATTTTACAATGTGTTTTTCATATCTGCCATCTTACATAATTCTCAAGATCTTGAGAGATAAGGAATACTTATTCAATTTTGCATCCAGGGTAAAGGCTTTGGAATCAGGTTACCTAAGTGAATCTTGGCTCCACATGTCCTAGCTGTATGACTTAGGAAACTTCTTCATTTATCTAGCCACAGTGTCTTTATTTTTAAAGTGGTATTAATACTATTAACTACCTCATAGAGTTTTGTGGTGATTAAATTAATTAATATATACCAAAGTACTTTAAGGGCACACATAAGTAATCAAAACGTATTGGTGGCTATTACTATTGTAAGTAAGGAAATAGTTTAGAAATGAAACTTATCAGGGTCATATAGATTTTCGATTTTATGAATAGCAACAAATAGGTGCACACTCATAAATTCCCACATACGATAACACATGTTAAGCACATAGGAATATGTACATAGGTATGAAAACGCACACAGCCCAGGCTGAATTCTTTTCTTGGAAACAACATGGTACAACGTAAAGAACTAGAACTTTTGAGTCAGACTAACTTAGGTTTAAGTAGTGTTTTATTCTGTATTTAAATAAGATAACCTTTTACAGCATCTGGGACTTAGTAGGCACCTGATAAGTATTTTTCTTCCTTCTAATTACTGATATCCTTTCTTTCCTCCTCAAATCTTAATTTGTCATTGTTATTTCTGCTGTTTAACTTGGTTTTATCATATACTATAAGAGCAGAAAAAATGAAAAACCCATAAAATCTCTTTATAACCACCTGAGTATTTCATGGTAAAGTGAAAAGAGTTCAGGCACCAGAAAAAAAGTAAGTTCTAGCTCTCGATTCATCATTTATTGGTTATATGACCTTGAACAAGTCCCTTACTTCCTGAGCCTGTTTCCTCATGTCTTAAATGGGAATTGTCTCTACTCTGGGGCACTCATAAGTTTGTTATAAAGATCAAATAAGATGAAAGATACGTAAGCTTTTCACTTGAGCAAGGCTATTTTTTTCTCAGCTAAGCCCACAGAGAAGAATCAGACTGATGAGGAAAAAGAATAGGAAGGAATAAAAGGAGAAGTCAAATAAGTATGTTGAGAAAGAATCCTGGGAAAAAGTAAAAAAAAAAAATTAAATTAAAAAGGAAGGCAGAAAAAAGAGGCCCTCAAAGGAAGGAAAAGAGAAGAAAATGTCTAGGGTATTTGGATAGCTTAGTTAAGATATACCGAAACCTTGTGCCAACCTGGAAAGAAGATCGGCAATATAAAGTCAAGCCTCCCTTATCTTTACCTTACCTTCCTGTCATCCCAGTGTCACCTGGGTCTGATCCCTATTATGCATAACAATTTGCATTGCTGTGTTCCCTAGAATTTGCAAACTGCTCTTTTAATGTGACAATGTTCTTTTCTCTTCCTCCATCTCCCTTTCTCAGTTATACTACTTTGGGCTAGGCAGGCTCAACCTAAGCTAAGGATTACTCAACTGAATAAAGGAATGCAGAGCTATCTTTGGGGCCCTGCCTCCAATCTCTCAGCAGCCTTCCTAATAAACTCTCCATCAAAATTGACCTTTTGGTCCTTTGCTTTCTTAACTCTATGATAGAAAACATACCAATTTGAAGTTTAAGACCTTGATTCAAATCCCATCTCTTGTCTGTGATAGCTATGTGACCTTTAAATAAATTATTATTTTACCTAAGCCTTAGTTATCTCATCCAAAAAATGGGATATTGTTTCACAAGATTGTTTTGAGGCAAAAAAAAAAAAAAAAAAATGGATATTTGAGTCCCTAGCAAAAGGATTGCTTGTCATATAATAGATGCTGAGTAATAAAAAATTGAATGTGTTGTAGATTCACACATTCATGAATCCTTTAGAAACCATCTTTTTCAACCACCCTCGTGTGATATATAAAAAACTGAGACCAGAGAGATCCAGGGATTTGGTCAAAGTCAGGCAGCCGGTTGTTTAAAAAGCCAGAATTTGAACCCATGATTTCTAAACGATTTCTGCTATTTAGACACTAAGACTACTGAAATTCAGACGGTTGGGTTAGCTCAGCTATCATTTATTGGCTTCCTCTGTGTCAATCTGGTCTTGAAACATGAAATCAAATATGGTTGTTTTTAAGTATTTGACTTACCACTTATATAAACCTCAGATGCATCACCTCAATAAATCCCTCAACCTGTGAGACAGAAGATGAGCAAGCTGTTTCGACAGAAAAATGAACTATTCTCTACGGCTCTAGGATTGGCCCTGAAACAGTCAAGTCAGTGTGGACCTGGCTATTTTGGCGAGAGGAACAAAAGGAGCCTATTGTCTCCTTCAACTTTCCTGCACACAAGCCAAACATCCTCCAACTTTCTGGCCACTGACTTTTTTCCAGTGGCCAGGACTCCCCTTAACCCAGTTAAATAAAGATTTTTGCACAGGAAGGCAGGTGAGGTAGAGTTTGAAAAGAGAAAAAAAAAAAAAGCTTACCTTTGATAGAGAAAACTACTCCATATTCATGTCAGCGGCCCATTAATGCTGCACCGCAGACCTCAGCCTGAGCCCGCCAGCCCTGTTCAGTGAGTATCTTGGTTACAGGGCCTTTCTCATAAATTAAGTCCAGGATTCCAATTTGGCAGGGGTTACTGGGATGGGAGGATAAGGGAGGGGGAAGGGCTGGGTGCCCTCTTTTCCAGAAACAAAACTACTGGAATGTCCTTCTCCTCTGGGGCCTGGTTTGATACAAAACCCGGAATGGTTCTTTACCCGTATCCGGGTGTTTTACAAATCCTGGTTAGGATCTCAGGAGGAATTACAAGGGGGTGGGTTGTACTTCTGTTATCAGGACTTGCTAATTGATTTTTGCTGAGACGAGGACACTGTCAGTGCAGCCAGCCAAAGCTCATGGGTAGATTTCAACAGCTCCATTTAAAAAATGGGGTAGAAATGAAAAGAGCCTCCATCTCACTAGCTCTTTCCCTTCTTGGTCTGAAGCACAATTGTCAGCCCTGTTATTCTGATGTCATGGCTTCTTGGTAATAAGTTAAAAATAAAACTAGCAATAAAACAAAAAGGTTTTTTTCTACATGCTAAGCCCTATGTTAAAGATTTTACATGCATTCTCTTATTTAAGTCTTACAATTATCCTGTGAGATGGATATTCTAATTCTATTTTAAAACTGAGGAAAATTCAGCTCTGAGAGGGGAGATAACTTGTCCAAGGTCACACACTTAGAAAATAAAACAAAATAATGTTTTACTGGGTCTGTCTAAACTTTTAACCATGAAACCACCACACACACTGTGCTGCTTAGGGGAGAAACACAGTCCTTTCCAGGGGGTAGAAGGAACTTTACAATTATTGAAAGCCTACTGCCTACCAGTCACTCACTGGTAGATTTTTTAATATATACATTACCTCTGTCATTTCTAGCAGATCCTGGAGTGAAACCCTGATGCTACATCAACATTTTCCATCGGAGGAAACCAGATATAGCTAGAAGATAGCCTGGATTAACACAGATCAACAGCCTAAAAACTAAGACAAGGAAGAATTGAAAATACAAAAAAGAAAAAAAAAAGCAAAATGTTCCCCCAAAATTCAGGGTGAAACTGGAGTCCAGATTTGTTTAAGGCCAAAAGTCATTCCCATTCCTGGTGGAAAGACAGCAGTGAAAAGTCACTGTCCTGAGTCAAGTGACCAAGGTTCTCACCTCACTCGCTCTAGCAGTAATCAGCTATGTGGATTTGGCCCAACCCCTTCTCTTCTCTGGGCCTTTTTCTATTTCTACAATGAGGGTCTTCAACTAGATAGGGACCCTCCTAGCCCTGTAAATTTACATATCTAGAATTCCATGAAGAAAGTACAGTCTAGATATTAAACATGGAAAATAAAGCGGTTTCAAAGACACAAAGTATAGGGAAAGAATGAGTGAGGAGCAATTTGTGGCAACAGATCTGAGAATACTATGCCTCTCTAAAAAGGACTGCATCTACCCACCAGATCCAGGTATAGGAAGAGGACAGGTATGATGGAGGTTCCACCACTTGATATTCTTACTTTGTGATGAGGAGATCTTGGCTAGGAGCAGATGCTGTTCTCCAGGCAGGCTGGGCACATTTTCCTCTTTTTAAAGTGTCTGGAACAGGTTCCAGGGAAGAGAACATTCAGAAGGCTGAGTTGGTAGGGCAAAGTCTGGGTCATAAACCACTAGAGGTTCTTAAATGTGCTCAGACACTTAGGCGCTGCCCCATGGAACGCAACGCAGACCAAGGCTGGTGGAAGCACCAATAGGAAGGAGGGAGGAGCCACCAACCTCAGCTCCCTTAGAAATGCTCAGTGGTCAAGGGAAGCTTAGCCAAGCCATGGCAGCCCCTAGAATTATCTGCCTGGCACACATGTGAACCTTGAAGCAAGAAAGGGGAGGTGGAGACGAAACTCATTAAGCAGAGATCCAAGTCCAAGCTCTAAGGCATTTATGACAGGGAGGGGAAGGGATAAGGCCCCTGCTATGACTCATGAAAGACAACAAGAACAGGTCATAATAGACTTGAATCAACACAGTGAAGACTGCAGGAGGCCAGGTAGGCCAGGTTTCCATGCCTGTATTATTCATTTGCCAATTTCACTGAGAGTACAAACAGTGCCCACCTTTCCTGCAAATCCAGGGTACATTTCTTGTTCCTTCCCCTGGAGGTCACTTGAAAAACATTTTAAAGTTAATATCTATAGACCAGATGTTGGCAAACCTTTTCTGTAACAGGCCAGTTAGTAAATATTTTCTTTCCAGAACATATAGTTTCTGTTTGTCATAACTACACAAATTTGCCTTGGTAGTTCATAAGGTATATCACTGTTCCAGTAAAAATTTACTTACAAGAAAACAAGCAGCAGGCTAAATAGCAGACTTTATTGCAATATAGGCATTTGCAATACAGCATCATTGTTAAGAGGAATGAAAATTGAAATCGGATACTCTGGACTGAAATCTCAACTCTGCCATTTCCTGATTCTGTGATTAAAGCAATTTAATCCTCCTAAATCTCAGTTTTCACATCTTTAAAATGGGGATAATAATATCACCTATTTTATAGGGCTGTTATGAGAAGATAAATAAAGCTATACATATTAAGTATTTGGCACAATGACTGGAACATAGTAAAGGCAAAAATTAGAGTTATAATTTTTAATTTTTCAATTCTAAATAGTTATTTAAATCGAAATAATTGTTCTCTCATTGTTAGGACACAAACTGTATTAACTTGTGTCAAAAAAGAAAAATGTTTCAAGAACCCTGGCTTCACACTCTAGTTATGCTACTAAAGAGCACACAGTGACCCTGGGCAAGTCTTTTTGCCTTTCTAGCACTCAGTTTCTTCACCTATAAAATGAAAAAGGTGGTTTAGATTTGTGTTTTTCAAAACTAATTTTGGCAGCAGAACCCTTTCCCCAAACAGAATCTTAGTAAACGCCCACTGCTCATGGAAGTTGAAAGTGGATTTATTCTAGCCAAGGCAGGGAAGGAGATAGGAATGGGCAAAGATGAAGGGACACGGGAACCTGTCCACTGTGTATGACTGCTCTCCCAGACAATGTGATTATGTCCAGAGCACCCCAGTAAGAAATGTCTAAAAACGGATTTGAAAACTATAAAACCAGAATATCCTTAAGGGGCCCTCGTGTGTTAAAATCTGTCACTAGAACATTCTTTTATTTATTCATTTCAATATTTCCAGGTTGCTCATCTATGGGCCATCACAAACACACAGCTCTGGGGTGGCTACAAAGAGGAAAGAACCCCAGGGACACCTTCACATTAGAGACAACATGGTCTAGTGTGAGAAGCATGGAATTTGGGCTCAGAAAGGCTAAGCATTGTATCTTGGCTGCCTTTTTCTGAGCTGTGTAATTTTGGGCAAATCACTGAACTCTTCCGAGCCTCTGGTTCCTCATCTGCAAAACAGAAATAATAACACTTTGATTAATGAAATATTGTGAGGAATAAATTAGTTGGCATTTGTGTGAACCCTTAGCACAGTGCTCAGCATGTTGGGACCCTCAATAAATGTTGTCTTCCTTCCTTCACATATTTTCCACAGTAAAAATTTGTGACAGTATCACATACCAGGAGAAAATAAAAAGCCATGGGCAGTGCCTTGGCACAGGCAGTCTAACTCCTTCACCTCAGGATCCTCTGATAAGTTTTCCCTTAGCAGTTTCGCAAAAAGAAGACCTCTGGGGAAAGTTGGAGGGGTCCAGGGAAGAGGGGTTGTCCCCCGAAGACCATATATCTGAAGCCTCTCCCTACCACCACTTCTGACCAGCAAATTCTGTTGTGCTTTGGAAATGTTGCTCTGCATTGCTGTGATGTGTGACAGTCCTGGGCTTGCTCTGGGGACACTGTTTGGTTCTTGTACTCTGGTTCTTGAACTCCACTTGCTGCTTTCCCTGATCCTCCAATGCTGTAGGTCTCAAACTTGAACACGTACCGGAATCTCTTGTAGGGTTTGTTAAGATATTGAGTTTTTGCTTCAGTAAATCTTGGGTGTGGCCCAGAAACTTGCATTTCTGACAGGTTCCCAGGTGATGTTGATGCTGCTGGTCTGAGGACCACACTTTGAGGACCATTGCTCTAAGGGATGCTTCCTCTGAAGCTCACCCACCCGCCACTCCCACTGGCTTACTTGCATCTGCTGACTGATTCCTTAGCTCCCAACTCCCCTGGTCTTTGAGTATTCACTCTTTGGTCCTAGGTCAAAAGTATATTTTCTTCAGCTTCCTAGTACCTCATTCATGTGGAGTCTCCCTAAGAGTCCTCCCAACACCTAGTTCCCCACTCACTTTGCCACAGAATCTTTATGCTTGCCTGAGTAAAGCTTTCTCTCCTCTCCCTGTGCAATTAACATGTTTTCCTCTTCACTGACTGACTGGAGCAGCTCTATATATGGCATCAGCTTCTCCTCCCAATTCTTCTACACTTTCTCATTTGGCTTCCTGATGGTGGGCTCTGGGCATGGACAAGGCTGGTTTGAATCTTAGCTCTGTCTCTTCCTAAAATGTGTGATCTTGGGGAAGTCACTTGAGTACTCTAAGCCTTCATTTTGTTATCTGTAAAATCAGGCTGTGAAAATAAAATGCAATGTCTGAAAAACGGCCCTGTGCAGCACCTGTCACATAGTAAGTGACCAGCAAATGTTAGTCTCTTTTTCGTGCTCTATTTTCCTCATACCTGCCTACTTCCAGCCACACTACTAAGGAGTACATAGCATGTAAGAAGGCTAAAACAACGTACAAATGAAGTATTTTATTACTATAAACGGACACAGTAAGAGAACAGAGGTCTCAGCAATGTGATATAACATTTTAGACTAGGGAGAGGATATTTTCAATGGGCGAGTATCATTCAGAATAAGCCTCCTGAATGACTGAATGCCGTAATTAGCATTCTCATTCATATATATCAAACCAGAAACTTGAATGTCATCTGAGATTACTCTCCTCTCTCACTCTCTACAACCATTTCATTGATAAGTTCTGTCATATTTATATTGCACATCTTTTCAATTCACTCACTTCTCTCAGTGCATTGTGCACTGCCATAGACTTGGTCTAACCCACAACCATCTTTTAATTGGATCAGTAGAATAGCCTCCTTATAATTCTTTATCACTCCACTCTTGACCCCCATAATCTGGTCTTCAAATAACAGCCAAAGCTATTTTTTTCCAAACACAAAAGTGGTTGTAAATCCTTATTGCTCAAAATCCTCCAGCCATGCCTCCCTTATTGACTGAAGCTGGAATAATAATGCATTAGTAGGACTCCCGAGTAAGGATGACATTCAAACTGATGAAATATTCCTTGTGTGTGTGTATGAATGCACACGTGGAAATATTTTCAATATATGTCATTAAATAAAAAGCAAGATGCAAAACAGTAAGCATCTTGTGATTGGTTATAGATATAGATATCTCCATCTATAACCAATAGATATATCTATATATCTATATATATCTATATCCATATATATATATGGAGATATCTATATATGTGTATCTATTGGTTATAGATATAGATATATAGATATCTATAACCAATATAGATATAACCAATATAGATATCCATATCTATATCTATAACCACATGTGTGTGTGTGTGTATATATATATATATACATGTGTATATATATATATATATACACATGTATATATATATATATATACTTACATATATATATATATATATACTTACATGGGGGACCCATATATATATATACACACACACTTACATGGGGGAACAAGGAATTTTTCTTCTGTAAATAATACAAAATATTCTGAATAGTGGTTTTCCTTGGGGAGAATAACTTGATTGGGGGAAGTGTGACTTTCATTTTTCATTTTGAACTGTTTGGATTTTCAAGTGTTATACATTAGTTAAAAAAACAGGTCACCTGGAAAGTGAATATGAAGACACTTTTGTTTTCTTCTTTGTATTTCTATTCTCTCAAGAAAAAAACTCATATCTGTTACATTAAGAAAATTAATTCCTTATTATTTCATGAGAATAAAGATCAAACTTCTTAGCATGGCCTGTATGGCATTTTGTGTCTCAGCCCCTCCTAATCTTTCTAGGTCACTGCTTGCCTTTCCACACCTCACACTCAATGAGTCCCACTAATGTCAGAGCTCCATCAGTTTGTCAGTTTCCAGTGTGCACTGTGCTCTCTCTTCCCTTCAACGGATTCTTATATGTTGTTTCATCTGCCTCAATTACTTTTTCACCTATTCATCTACCCACTAATCTTTTGGGTCTCAGTTTAGAAGTCACTTCCTCCAAGAGGTTTTCCTTGACTTTCTGGGCTGCTGAGTCAGGTCCTCCTGCCATGTGCTCCAAAGTCACTCTGTACATTTATAACCACAATTTGTTGAAATTGTTTGTTTAACTACTTCTCTCCTCACCTTATAATGGAAGCTCTGTGGGATCAGGGATTACATTTTCTTGCTCCTTACTGTATCCTCAGTGCCTAGCACAACACTTGATACAGAGTTGGTGCTCAATAAATATTTGCAGGATGAGTACATGAATGATTACTGAAATATTAAGACAGCCTTAGAGCTGAACTTCAAGGTCAGAAAGATCCTACTAGAAAAAAAAGCGTGTTTGTGAACTTCACATTTGAGATTACTTAGGTGAGGCTTTTCTAGTTAAAAGGTTGACTTGATTATACCTGACAGTTTCACTGTTTGATCAAGTTTGTTTCCAAAAGGCCTGTGTGTATGTCATTACCAACCCCTGTGCTATTCCATCCGTCCACTGGCCCAGCCCTATTCCTCTAAGCACCTAATCCCCAAATTATCTTTGGTCACCTTGGGTGATAGTGAACAAAAAGGAGCCTCAGAAGGCATAGTTGGCATTTGCTTTCAAATTATGTTGCCTCATAGGGCTCTTCAGAAGGCTGCATTTATCCATTTAATAGTCTGGATAAGTATTAAATGAGAAAATGGATAAATATTAAATGGGTAAATGCAGCCACATAGACTTTCATTTGAAGGAATAAATTTTGGTAAAATTAACTTGAAAACTCCCAAATATACCCACATATTTTTTCCAAATGGCTATACGAACTCTGCTTTGATACACGTAGTAACTGAGAACTCACTCAGTTATCTCTCAAGGCAACTCTAGATAATGTTTTTCCATACTAGATAGCCAAACATATGTCACCTTCTACTTTGTGTTCATTGGTTCCTTTTTCTAGTGAATTTAGAACTCCTCAGCAAAAATGCCAGTTAGTGCCATCTCGCCCTCTTCTAACAGCAAAAGAACTAGCTCTCTTTTGGAGAGTGTTTCATTTCTTAAGCATCTACAATGTGGTTCTGACTTTCAAGCCCCATTTTTCTTCGTAGTCATGCCCAATACTTTCCTCATCCCCACAGAACCGTGTTAGAAAATGCCTCTATGATGGCTGGCCTAACCACTGGTTGAAGGAAGTGATCGTGTTCATGATATAATTTAAGGGACTAAAAAAATCTCATTCTTCCTCTCCAAAATGGCAACTTAGTTTGGTAAAATTGGGCACAGTATTGAAGGCTTCTTTCTAGTCCTCTCTGCCACAAACCTACGTGTCACCTGGGGTAGGCTAATTTCCTTCTTTGTACCTCAGTCCACTCACCTGTAAAATAAGAGCCTTGTGTTACCTGGCCTTTGAGGTCTCTTCCAGCTTTTGTATCCCAAGGTTCTGTGACTTGGGCTTTTGGATTAGAACCCACAGACATGTGGAAGACATACACAAGTGTCTGAACACCACTTACACACTTTGTGCTTGTGTGAGAGACTCTATGGCAAATTGACCATTATGAAAAAGTGAATTGTGTGCGATTTCAAACTGACTCTGTTCATATGCAGAACACACAGACGTTCTTAAAATATAACTGCTCTTTCAAGAAATGTGAACACAATCAAAGGTGTATCCTAGGTAGTGACAGTTGTGTCACTCCTCAGATCTACTTTCCAAACCTATTGATCTTAGCCCTACTGCTCCTCTGGCTACTTGTTAGTCTGTTAAGTGGGAAAGACAGTAGATTGAGGGTTGAGGTAGACAGAATAATAGCTCTCCCAAAAATGTTCATGTTCTGATCTCTGGAAGCTGTGAATATGTATACATAGAAAAGGGAAATTAACATTGATAATCAGCTGTTCTTAAAATGGAAAGAATATCCTGGATTATCTGGGTGGGTCCAGTGTCATTACAAAGGTTCTTTAAAGTGGAAGAGAGAGATAGGAGAGAAAGTTTGAGTAATGGAGTATGATAAGTACTCAATTCACTGTTACTAGCTTTGAAGATGGAGGAAGAGGGCCATGAAGTAGGGAATTCAGGTCTCTAGAAGCTAGAAAAGTCAAGTAAATAGATTGTCCCCTAGAGACTCTGGAAGTAATACAGTCCTGTTGACACCTTGATGCTAGCACAGTGAGATCCATTTTAGACTTCTAACCTATTAAAATTATAAGATAATGAATACATGTTGTTACATGGACACATGGGAGGGAAACAACACACACTGGGGCCTGTTGGAAGAGGTAGGGTAGGATAATGGGAGGGAGAGCATCAGGAAGGATAGATAGTGGATTTTGGGCTTAATACCTAAGTGATCAGATGATTTGTGCAGCAGACCACCATGTACCAATGTAACAAACCTGCACATCCTGTATATGTACCCCTGAACTTAAAGTTGAAGAAAAAGTCCAAATAAATAAATAAATAAGTATTGTTTTAAGAAACCAGGTTTTTACTAATTTATTATAGCAGCAATAGAAAACTAATACAGGAGTCAACAGACCTGAGTCCTGCTATTGCCACCTACTAGCTGCTTGTTATTGAACAGATTTTTTTTTAAATCTCTCTACAATTTAGAGTCCTCTTCTACAAAATGAGGATAAAACCATCTTGTTTGTTAACTTCGCAGGTAGCCCTGAAGATCAACTAAAGTAAAAGTGCCATATAAGTGTAAGATGGAATAGTTTTGTACACAACATAGGTAAAGTGGAAAGATGTGCAATAGACAAGGAAAATTATTTGCCAAATTTGTAACAGATAGATAATTACTATTCAGAATATATGTGAAAAAGATAATCCAATGAAATTACAGTCAAAGGATAAGAATGAAAACGAAAGGCAAAATGGATAATAAAACATGGAAAGAAGCTCAAATCACTAGTAATCAGAGAAATGCAAATTGCAAATAAGAGCAAAAAAAATAAACCATTTACCACCGTTTCACTATATTGACTAACATTTAAAAAACATTTTAGAAATTGATGAAGGCATGTGAAAATATGTGAAGAAACAAGCCTCTCATACTCCAATGAGAACTACAAATTGGTAGAACTACTATGGAAAGTAATTTGTTAATATCTACTAAATATTTAAAATATATTTGCTATGTATATTACAGAAATTTCTGCTCCTAATTATTCACTAAAATGGCCCCAAATAGAACATTAATTTCTACATTGTATACAATAGAAATAAACCTCAGACAAACTATATTATCACAATTCTACGAAATGCTATGTGACAGTTTAAAACAAGGCAAAAAATTTAAGATGGATTTATGGCAAAATACAACAATTCATAGATTGATAGATGTGATAAAGGAAACATAGTAAATTGTTAATGTTAGAATCTAGGTTGTATGTCTATGGATATTCCCTGTAAGATACTTTCAAGTTTACTGTTTGTTGAAATTTTTCACAATAGAATAATAGGAAAAAAATAATATGTCGATTAGATTAAAAGTCAGCATCAACAACAAAAACTAATAAGTCAAATTTGTATTACAAAGATATATATTTAAGACAGACTGGAGCAGGCACAAAATCATATGCTACTTAGGTTAAAATATACTAATTAATACTGTATATTTTCTTTTTTTGAGTTTGCACTTTTTTTAGAATTTGACTTGCATTACATAGTATGTATTATTTTTTGTATGGCTTATTTCACACAACATGATTATCTTGAGATTCCATTATGTTGCTACGTGTAACAATAGTTCTTTCTTTTTTTATTTTTATTTTTCACATTATTGATTCTTCCTAACAATGAGAATGGAATGTTTTTCCATCTGTTTGTGTCTTCTCTTACTTCCTTGAGGAGTGGTTTGTAGTTCTCCTTGAAGAGATCTTTTACATCCTTTGTTAGTTGTATTCCTATGTATTTTATTCTCTTTGTAGCAGTTATAAATGGGAGTTTGCTCATGATTTGGCTCTCTGTCTGTCTGTTGTTGGTGTATAGGCATGTTTGCAATTTCTGCACATTGATTTTATATCCTGAGACTTTGCCAAAGGTGCCTATCAGCTTAAGGAGGTTTTGGGCTGAAACGATGGGGTCTTCTAAGTATACAATCGTGTTTCCTGCAAATAGGGACAATTTGACTTGTTCTTTTTCTAATTGAATGCTCTTTATTTCTTTTTCTTGCCTAATTACTCTGGCTAGAACTTCTAATACTATATTGAATAGGAGTGGTGAGAGAGGGCATCCTTGTCTAGTGCCAGTTTTTAAAGGGAATGCTTCTAGTTTTTGCCCATTCCATATGATATTGGCTGTGGGTTTGTCATAAATAGCTTTTATTATTTTGAGATACATTCCATCGATACCTAGTTTATTGAGAGTTTTTAGTATAAAGGGCTGTTGAATTTTGTCAAAGGCCTTCTCTGCATCTATTGAGATAATCATGTGATTTTTGTCTTTGGTTCTGTTTATGTGGTGGATTAAGTTGATAGATTTGCATATGTTGAACCAGCCTTGCATCCCCAGGAAAAAGCCTGCTTGATAGTGATGGGTAAGCTTTTTGATGTGCTGTTAGATTCAGTTTGCCAGTGTTTTATTGAAGATTTTTACGTCAATGTTCATCATGGATACTGGCCTGTAGTTTTTTTTTTTTAGTTGTGTCTCTGCCAGGTTTTGGTATCAGGATGATATTGGTCTCATAGAAAGAGTTAGGGAGGATTCCCTCTTTTTGTATTGTTTGGAATAGTTTCAACAGGAATGGTACCAGCTCCTCTTTGTACATCTGGTAGAATTTGGCTGTGAACCAGTCTGGACCTGGACTTTTTTTTTGGTTGGTAGGCTACTAATTGCTGCCTCAACTTCAGACCTTGTTATTGGTCTATTCAGGGTTTCAACTTCTTCCTGGTTTAGTCTTGGGAGTGTGCAGGTATCCAGGAATTTATCCATTTCTTCCAGATTTACTGGTTTATGTGCATAGAGCTGTTTGTAGTAATATCTGATGGTAGTTTGTATTTCCGAGGATTCAGTGGTCATCTCCCTTCATCATTTTTTATTGAATCTATATGATTCTTCTTTCTTTTCTTTTTTTATTAGTCTAGCTAGTGGTCTATTTTGTTGATCTTTTCAAAAAACTAACTCCTGGATTTATTGATTTTTTGAAGGGTTTTTTGTGTCTCTATCTCCTTCAGTTCTACTCTGATCTTTGTTATTTCCTATCTTCTGCTTGCTTTTGAGTTTTTTTTGATCTTGCTCCTCTATCTCTTGTAATTTTGACGGTAGGGTGTCGATTTTAGATCTTTCCTTGTTTCTCATGTGGGCATTTATTGCTATAAATTTCCCTCTAGACACTACTTTAAATGTGTCCCAGAGATTCTGGTACATTTATTGCTATAAATTTCCCTCTAGACACTACTTTAAATGTGTCCCAGAGATTATGGTACTACTTTAAATGTGTCCCAGAGATTCTGTCTTTGTTCTCTTTGGTTTCGAAGAACATTTTTATTTCTGCCTTCATTTCATTGTTTATCCATCCATCATTCAGGAGCCAGTTATTCAGTTTCCATGTGATTGTGCAGTTTTGAGTGCTTTTCTTAATCCTGAGTTCTAATTTGATTGTGCTGTGGTCTGAGAGACTGTTTGTTATGATTTCTGTTTTTTTGCATTTGCTGAGGAGTGATTTACTTCCAATTATGTGGCCAATTTTAGAGTAAGTGTGATGTGGTGCTGAGAAGAATGTATATTCTGTGGATTTGGGGTGGAGAGTTCTGTAAATGTCTATTAGGTCTGCTTGATCCAAATCTGCATTCAAGTCCTGGATATCCTTGTTGACTTTCTGTCTTGTTGATCTGTCCGATATTGTCAGTGGAGTGTTAAAATGTCCCACTATTATTGTGTGGGAGTCTAAGTCTCTTTGTAGGTCATTAAGAACCTGCTTTATGTATCTGGGTGCTCTTGCATTGGGTGCATATATATTTAAGATAGTTAGCTCTTCTTGTTTCAGTGATCCTTTTACCGCTATGTAATGCCCTTCTTTGCTTCTTTTGATCTTTGTTGGTTTAAAGTCCGTTTTATCAGACACTAGGATTGCTAGCCCTGCTTTTTTTTTGCTCTCCTTATCTTCTTCCATCCCTTTATTTTGAGTCTATGTGAGTGTTTGCATGTGAGATGTGTCTCCTGAATACAGCACATTGTTGGGTCTTGACTTTTTATCCAGTTTGCCAGTGTGTGTCTTTTGATTGGGGCATTTAGGCCATTTACATTCAACATTAATATTGTTATGTTTGAATTTGATCCACCATTTTGATACTGGCTGGTTGTTTTGCCCATTAGTTGATGTGGTTTCTTCTCTACATCTTTGTTCTTTACCATTTGGTATGTTTTTGCAGTGGCTGGTACTGGTTCTTCCTTTCCACATTTAGTAGTTCCTTCAAGAGCTCTTATAAGGCAGGTCATATAGCAGCGAAATCTCTCAGCAATTGCTTGTCTGTAAAGGATTTTATTTCTCCTTCACTGATGAAGCTTAGTTTGGCTGGATATGAAATTCTGGGTTGAAAGTTCTTTTCTTTAAGGATGTTGAATATTGGCCCCCACTCCCTTCTAGTTTGTAGAGTTTCTGCCGAGAGATCTGCTGTGGGTCTCATTGTCTTTCCTTTGTGGGTGACTCTACCTTTCTCTCTGTCTGCCCTTAGGGTTTTTTTCCTTCATTTAACCCTGGTGAATCTGATGATTATGGGCCTTGGGGTTGCTCTTCTTGAGGAATATCTTTGTGGTGTTCTCTGTATTTCCTGGATTGTTGGCCTGCCTGGTTAGGTTGGGGAATTCTCTTGGATAATATCCTGAAGAGTGTTTTCCAACTTGGATTCATTCACCCCATCACATTCAGGTATACCAATCAAGCATAGATTAGTCTTTTCACATAATCACACAGTCCTTGTAGGCTTTGTTCATTTATTTTCACTCTTTTTTTTAATCTAATCTTGCCTTCTCATTTTATTTCATTGATTAGATCTTCTGTCTCTGATATTTCTTCTGCTTGATCAATTGGGCTGTTGAAACTTGTGCATGCCTCATAAAGTTCTCATGCTGTGTTTTTCTGCTCCATCAAGTCATATATGTTCTTCTCTAAACTGGTTATTCTAGTTAGCATTTCATCTAATCTTTTTTCAAAGTTCTGAGTTTATTTGCTTTGGGTTAGAACATGGTCTTATAACTCAGACAAGTTTTGTTCCCTTGATGGTGAGGAGTCGTGATCCCTGGGAAGGGGAGAGTTGTTCTGGTCTTTGAAGGTTTCATCATTTCTGCGCTGTTTTTTTCCCATCTTCATGGATTTATCTCCCTTTGACCTTTGAAGTTGGTGATTTCAGGAGAAATCTCTGAGTGCATGTCCCTTCTGTTGCAGTTGGAACTATATCTTTCTTGGCCTGTAGAGGCACTGCTTTGCTGCCTTGGATTCAGTCAGGTTGCTGGGTGGGTGGTCTTCCTGGGGGGTTTGTTTGCAGGTGAAATTGGCCCCGCCTTCCCAATGGCATATCTCCTTCCCTGAGCTTGATCTTCCTGGTTGGAGTCAAACTGGTGTATTCGCTGCCAAGCTCTCTGGCATGCGGGCTTCAGTTTGAGCTTTGCGGAGGGTGGGGCCTGTCAGGCCTTATGACCTGTTTCCCTACCTTCAACTGTGCCTCTTTCTGTGGGATGGGTTGTTCCATCCCGCCAGCGCTAGTCCAAACTTCTGCCCAGGTCCAGCCGACAACTTACAGCACCAGGCAGGAGCCATTGCTCGGATTTGCATCAACAACACATGGTGCCTCTTAGTCTGGTGGGGCTCTCTTGGACCGTGGGTTGCAGGAGGGATGAGGTAAGCACAGGATCTGAATTGGAGCACCGACGGGGTGAAGTCCCCCTACTCTCCAAGCTAGCTACATGTTCCAGGTGGGGACGTACCCCACCCTGTCTTGGTTTGTTCTCCCTGGGCAGCTCTTGCCCTGCTTTGACTCCCTACTTGGGCTACTTTCAGAGTCCTTCCAGTCCCCACAAAATAAACCCAGCATCTCACTTGGAATCATGAAGTCCTCTGGCCCTCTGCATCTCATTTGCTGGGAGCTGCATTCCAGTGCTGCCTCCTCTTGACCATCTTGGCGCTGCCCCCTATGTTATATTTTCTTTAGGTAAAACATATGTACTTGTACAGCTATAAACATATGTACTTGTACAGCTATAAAACAATACATACAACTGCATAGTTACACATTCCATTACACAAGATATGCCATTTATGTAAAACACACACATAAGCACACACAAAGACAGAAAACTAATAAAACCATGAAAAGAACCTAAGGGGTAGAAGACAGTGTATGCATGTACATTGTCTGTGTACTCTGTACCATTAAATTTGTAAAGCTTTAATAGTTTACAAAATTGTTAACCAGAAATTACTTCAAAAACAAAAACAAAATATTAATTATTTGAATTCATAAAAATGGAACACTTTTCCATTTATCTGTGCTTTTTTCTATTTCTTTCATCAGTGTCTTATAGTTCTCAGTTTTACGCCTAAGCATTTAAACTTTTGTTGCTATTGTAAATGGGATTGCTTTCTTGATTTCCTTTTTGTATTGCTCATTATTACTATATAGAAGCATTACTGATTTTTGTATGCTGACATTGTATTCTTCAACTTCACTGGTTTCAGTTCTAATAGGTTTTGGGTAGAGTCTTCAGTGTTTTCTACATATAAGTTTGTGTCTACAGCAAATAGAGTCAATTTGACTTCTCGTTTTCCTATTAAGATGCCTTTTACTTCTTTCTCTTGCCTAATTGCTCAGCTAGAATTTCTAGTAGTATGTTAAAAAGAAGTGATGACAGTGGGCATCCTTGTCTTGTTTCTTAAAGAAATGTATCTTAGAGAAAAATATTTCTTTTTTTTAAATTATACTTTAAATTCTGAGGTACATATGCAGATCTTGCAGGATTGTTACGTAAGTATACATGTGCCATGGTGGTTTGCTGCCTCCATCGCCCCATTACCTACATTAGGTATTTCTCCGAATGTTATCCCTCCCCAAACTTCCCACCCCCTGCTATCCCTCCCTTAGCCCCCCAGCCCCCAACAGATCCCAGTGTGTGATGTTCCCCTCCCTGTGTCTATGTGTTCTCATTTTTCAACCCTCAACTATGAGTGAGAACATGCAGTGTTTGGTTTTCTGTTCTTGAGTCAGTTTGCTGAGAATGATGGCTTCCAGATTCATCCATGTTCCTGCAAAAGACATTAACTCATCCTTTTTTATGGCTGTATAATATTTCATGGCATATATGTGCCACATTTTCTTTATCCAGTCTATCATTGATGGGCATTTGGGTTGGTTCCAGGTCTTTGCTATTGTAAACAGTGCCACAATGAACATATGTGTGCATGAGTCTTTATAACAGAACAATTTACAATCCTTTGGGTATCCCAGTAATGGGATTGCTGGGTCAAATGGTATTTCTATTTCTAGATCCTTGAGGAAACACCACACTGTCTCCCACAATGGTCAAACTAATTTACACTCTCACCAACAGTGTAAAAATGTTCCTATTTCTCCACTTCCTCTCCAGCATCGGTTGTCTCCAGATTTTTTAATGATCATCATTCTAACTGGTATGAGATGGGATGTGAATGTAGTTGTGATTTGCGTTTCTCTAATGACCAGTGATGATGAGCATTTTTTTTCATATGTTTGTTGGCTGTGTAAATGTCTTCCTTTGAAAAGTGTCTGTTCGTATCCTTTGCCCACTTTTTGATGGGGTTGTTTGTTTTTTTCTTGTAAATTTGTTTTGGTTCTTTGTAGATTCTGGATATTAGCCCTTTGTCAAATGGGTAGCTTGTAAAATTTTTTTCCCAATCTGTTGGTTGTCGGTTCACTTTAATGCTTGTTTCTTTTGCTGTGCAGAAGCTGTTAACTTTAATTAGATTCCATTTGTCTATTTTGGCTTTTGTTGCCATTGCTTTTGGGGTTTAGTCATGAAGTCCTTGCCTATGCCTATGTCTTGAATGGTATTGCTTAGGTTTTCTTCTAGGGTTTTTATGGTGTTAGTTCTTATGATTAAATCTTTAATCCATCTGGAGTTAATTTTTTTTATAAGGTGTAAGGAAGGGTCCAGTTTCAGCTTTTTGCACATGGTTAGCCAGTTTTCCCAACACCATTTATTAAACAGGGAATCCTTTCCCCATTGCTTGTTTTTGACAGGTTTGTCAAAGATCAGATGGTTGTAGATGTGTGGCATTACTTCTGAGGCCTCTGTTCTGTTCCACTGGTCTATATCTCTGTTTTGGTACCAGTATCATGCTCTTTTGATTACTATAGTCTTGTAGTATATTTCAAAGTCACATAGCATGATGCCTCCAGTTTTGTGCTTTTTGCTTAGGATTATCTTGGCTATGCAGGCTCTTTTATGGTTTCATACGAAGTTTAAGATTTTTTTCCCAGTTCTGTGAAGAAGGTCAATGGTAGCTTGATTGAGATAGCATTGAACCTATAAATTACCTTGGGCAGTATGGTCATTTTCATGATATTGATTCTTCCTAATCAAGAGCATGGAATGTTTCTACAGCTGTTTGTGTACTCTCTTATTTCCTTGAGCAGTGGTTTGTAGTTCTCCTTGAAGAGGTCCTTCACATCCTTTGTTAGTTGTATTCCTAGGTATTTTATTCTTTTTGTGGCAATTGCAAATGGGAGTTTGCTCATGACTTGGCTCTCTGTCTGTCTGTTATTGGTGTATAGGAATGCTCATGATTTTTGCACATTGATTTTGCATCCTGAGACTCTGCCAAAGTTGCCTATCGTCTTAAGGAGATTTTAAGCTGAGACGATTGGGTCCTCTAAATATACAATCATGTCATCTGCAAATAGAGACAGTTTGACTGCCTCTTTTCCTAATTGAGTACCCTTTATTTCTTTTTCTTGCCTGATTGCTCTGGTTAAAACTTTCAATACTATGTTGAATAAGTATAGTAAGAGACAGTACCCTTGTATAGTGCCAGTTTTCAAAGGAAATGCTTCCAGTTTTTGCCCATTGAATATATTTGCTGTGGGTTTGTCATAAATGGCTTTTATTATTTTGAGATACGTTCTGTCGATATCTAGTTTATTGAGAGTTTTTAGTATAAAGAGCTGCTGAATTTTGCAAAGGCTTTCTCTGCATCTATTGAGATAATCATGTGGTTTTTGTCTTTCAGTCTGTTTATGTGATGTATTACATTTATAGATTTGCATATGTTGAACCCGCCTTGCATCCTCAGGACAAAGCCGACTTATTGGTGATGGATAAGCTTTTTGATGTCCTGTAGCAATCGGTTTGCCAGTATTTTATTGAAGATTTTTGCATCGATGTTCATCATGAATATTTGCCTGAGATTTTCTTTTTTAGTTCTGTCTCTGCCAGGTTTTGGTATCAGGATGATGTTGGTCTCATAAAATGAGTTAGGGACGATTCCCTCTTTCTGTATTGTTTGGAATAGTTTCAACAGCAATGGTACCAGCTCCTCTTTGTACGTCTGGTAGAATACAGTTGTGAAGCCATCTGGACAAGAACTTTTTTTGGTTGGTAGGCTATTAATTGCTGTCTCAACTTCAGACTGTGTTGTTGGTTTATTCATGGATTCAACTTCTTTCTGGTTTAGCCTTGGCAGGGTGTAAGTGTCTAGGAATTTATCCATTCTTCCTAGATTTACTGGTTTATATGCGTACAGTTGTTTGTAGTAATGTCTGATGGTAGTTTTTATTTCTGAGGAATCGATGGTGATCTCCCCTTTATCATTTTTTATTGCATTATTCAATTCTTTTTTCTTTTATTTTTTATTACTCTGGCCAGTTATCCATCTATTTTGTTGATCTGTCCAAAACACCAGCTCCTGGATTTACTGATTTTTTTGGAGGACTTTTTTTTTGTCTCTATCTCCTTCAGTTCTTCTCTGATCTTAGTTATTTATTGTCTTCCGCTAGCTTTTGAATTTGTTTGATGTTGCTCCTCTAGTTTTTTTTTTAAGAAAGAAAAAGAGAGAAAAGAAGAAAGAAAGAAAGAGTGAAAGAAAGAAAAAAAACAAAGAATGTAAGAGAGAAAGAAAGAGGAAGAGAAAGAGGGAGAGAGAATGGGATTCTTGTTTTATTGCCCAGGCTAGAATGCAGTCTAGAAATGAGTATTAAAAACCTCTTTTATGCCAATAATTGTGCTTAACAATGGAGACAGGAAGGAATAAGGGATGAAAATAACAAACAAGCAGCCAACCAATATTTTATTTAAACCTGAGAAATGCTATGCAATTGCTGAGGAGTGATTTACTTCCAACTACGTGGTCACTTTTAAAATAGGTGTAATGTGATACTGAGAAAAATGTATGTTTTGTGGATTTGGGGTGGAGAGTTCTGTAAATATTTGTTAAGTTTACTTATTCCAGGTCTGAGTTCAAGTCCTGGATATCCTTATTAATTTTCTATCTCGTTGATCTGTCTAATATTGACAGTATAATGTTAAAGTCTCCCACTATTATTGTGTGGGAGTCTAAGTCTCTTTGTAAGTCATTAAGAACCTGCCTTATGTATCTGGGTGTTCCTGTATTAGGAGCGTATATATTTAGGATCGTTAGCTCTTCTTGTTACTTTCTTTTCTTTTTTTTAAAAATTGTACTTTGGGCTCTGGGTTACATGTGCACATCCTGCATCCTGCAGAATTGTTGCATAGATATATACATGCCATGGTGGTTTGCTGTCTCCATCCCGCCCCCTCCTGCTCCCGTCACCACATCAGTCATTTCTCCTGGTGTTATCCCTCCCCATCCTCCCTGCCCACCTCCTGCTGTCCCCCCCTCCCCTCCCCTCCACCCACCCCACCTAGCCAACTGAGTGTTGTTCTCTTTCCTGTGCCCAAGTGTTCTCATTGTTTATCACCCACCTATGAGTGAAAACATGCAGTGTTTGGTTTTCTGTTCTTGCGTCAGTTTGCTGAGAATGATGGTTTCTAGATTCATCCATGTCTCTACAAAAGACATGAACATGTTGTTTTTTATGGCTGTATAGTATTCCATGGTGTATATGTGCCACATTTTCTTTGTCCAGTCTATCATTGATGGGCATTTGGGTTGGTTCCAGGTCATTGCTATTGCAAACAGTGCCACAACAAACATACGAGTGCATATGTCTTTATAATAGAACGATTTATAATCTTTTGGGTATATATCCAGTAATGGGATTGCTGGGTCAAATGGTATTTCTATTTCTAGATCCTTGAGGAATTGCCACACTGCATTCCACAATGGTTGAACTAATATACACTCCCAAAAACAGTGTGAAAGTGTTCCTTTTTCTCCATATCCTCTCCAGCGTCTGTTATCTCCAGATTTTTAAATGATTGTCATTCTAATTGGTGTGAGATGATATCTCAATGTGGTTTTAATTTGCATTTCTCTAATGACCAGTGATGATGAGCATTTTTTCATATGTTTGTTGGCCGCAGATGTGTCTTCTTTTGAAAAGTGTCTGTTCATATCCTTTGTCCACTTTTGAATGGGTTTGTTTTTCTTATAAATCTGCTTTAGTTCTTTGTAGATTCTGCATATTAGCCTTTTGTCAGATGGGTAGATTGCAAAAATTTTTTCCCATTCTGTTGGCTGCTGGTTCAATCTTAATGATTTTTTCTTTTGCTGTACAGAAGCTCTTACATTTAAGCAGATCCCATTTGTCTACTTTTGGCTTTTGTTGCTGTTACTTTTGGTGTTTTAGTCATGAAGTTCTTGCCTGTGCCTATGTCCTGAATGGTGTTGCCTAGGTTTTCTTCTAGGGTTTTTATGGTGTTAGTTCTTATCTTTAAATCTTTAATCCATCTGGAGTTAATTTTTGTATAAGGTGAAAGGAAGGGGTCCAGTTTCATCTTCCTGCTATGGCTAGACAATTTTCCCAACCCCATTTATTAAACAGGGAATCCTTTCCCCATTGCTTATTTTTGTCAGGTTTGTCAAAAATCAGATGGTTGTAGATGTGTGGCATTGTTTCCAAGGCCTCTGTTCTGTTCCATTGGTCTGTATCTCCGTTTTGGTACCAGTACCATGCTGTTTTGATTACTGTAGACTTGTAGTATAGTTTGAAGTCAGGTAGCGTGATCCCTCCAGCTTTGTTCTTTTTGCTTAGGATTGTCTTGGTTATGTGGGCTCTCTTTTGGTTCCATATGAAGTTGAAAGTGGTTTTTTCCAGTTCTATGAAGAAGGTCAATGGTAGCTTGATGGGGATAGCATTGAATCTGTAAATTACTTTGGGCAGTATGGCTATTTTCACAATATTGATTCTTCCTAACCATGGGCATGGAATGTTTTTTCCATCTGTTTGTGTCCTCTCTTCTTTCACTGAGCAGTGGTTTGTAGTTCTCCTTGAAGAGATCTTTTACATCCTTTGTTAGTTATATTCATAGGTATTTTATTCTCTTTGTAGCAATTGTAAATGGGAGTTTGCTCATGATTTAGCTCTCTGTTTGTCTGTTGTTGGTGTATAGGAATGCTTGTGATTTCTGCATATTGATTTTGTATCCTGAAACTTTACCAGATTTGCTCAGGAGTTTAAGGAGGTTTTGGGCTGAGACAATGGGGTCTTCTAAATATACGATCATGTCATCTGCAAATAGGCACAATTTGACTTCTTCTTTTCTTAATTGAATACCCTTTATTTCTTTTTCTTGACTAATTGCTCTGGCTAGAACTTCCAATATTGTATTGAATAGGAGTGATGAGAGAGGGCATTCTTGTCTAATGCCAGTTTTTAAACGGAATGTTTTTAGTTTTCGCTCATTCAGTACGATATTGGCTGTGGGTCTGTCATAAATAGCTTTTATTATTTTGAGATACATTCCATTGATACCTAGTTTATCGAGAGTTTTTAGCATAAAGGGCTGTTGAATTTTGTGGAAGGCCTTCTCTGCATCTATTGAGATAATCACGTGGTTTTTGTCTTTGGTTCTGTTTATGTGGTGGATATGTTTACAGATTTGCTTATGTTCAACCAGCCTTCAATCCTCAGGATGAAGCCTACTTGATCATGGTAGATAAGCTTTTTGATGTACTGTTGGATTTGGTTTGCCCGTATTTTATTGAAGATTTTTACATCAATGTTCATCATGGATATTAGCCTGTAGTTTTCTTTTTTAATTGTGTCTCTGCCAGGTTTTGGTATCAGGATGATGTTGGCATGGTTGATTTTAGAATATGTTCCATGTGTGGATGAAAGAATGTATATTCTGTGGCTATTGGGTGGAATATTCTGTAGTTGTCTATTAGGTCCAATTGGGCAAATGTCAAGTTTAAGTTCAGAATATCTTTGTTAGTTTTTGACTTAGTGTTCTGTCTGGCACTGTCAGTTGGGTGCTGAAGTCCCCTATGATCATCGTGTGGCTGTCTGCATCTTTTTGTAGGTCAAAAACTTGTTTTATGAATCTGGGTGTTCCAGTGTCAGATACATATATATTAGGATAGTAAAGTCCTTTTGTTGAAATAAACCCTTTATCATTATGTAATGCCTTTCTTTGTTTTTCCTGATGGTTGTTGGTTTAAAGTCTGTTTTATCTGATATTAGAATAGTGACTTGTGCATTTTTTGCTTTTTGTTTGCATGTTAGATCTCTGTCCATTCTTTTACTTCTAGCCCATGGGTGTCATTACATATGAACATGTGAGATATGTTTCTTCAAGACAGCAGACAGTTGGGTCTTGTCTTTTTATACAGCTTGCCACTTTATGCTTTTTAAGAAAGGTGTTTAGATCATTTACATTCAGGGTTAGCATTAATATATAAGATTATGATTCTGTTGTCATATTGCTGGCTGCTTATTTTGCAGACTTGCTTGTAAAATTGCTTTATATTGCCTGTGGGTGATGTGTTTGAGTGTGTTTTTGTGGTAGCAGGTTTCAATCTTTTGTGCCCATGTTTACCATTCCTTTTAGGGCCTTTTGTATGGCTGGTTCGGTGGTAACAAATTCCCTTGGTGCTTGCTTGTCTGAGAAGGATTTTATGTCTCCTTTGCTCAGGAAGCTTAGTTTAGTGGGATATGAGATTCTTGGTTGGAATTTATATTCTCTAAGAATGCTTAAACAGGCCCCCAATCTCTCCTGGTTTGTAAGGTTCTGTTGAGAAGTCTGCTGCTTGCCTCTCTTTGTGGGAGACCTGACTTTTTCCTCAGCTGCCTTCAAGATATTTTCTTGTGTATTCACCATGGTGAATCCGATAAGTATATTCCTTGGCTTGCACAGTATTTTACTGTGGTTTTCGGTATTTCTTGAATTTGAATGCCCTTCTCTCTAGCTAGATTAGGGGAATTTTCATGGACTATATTCTCAAATATGTTTTTCAGATTACTCTCTTTCTCTTTCAGAAATATTCACGAGTCATAGATTTGGTCTCTTTGCATAATCTCATATTTCTCAGAGGTTTTGTTCATTAAAAAAATTTTTTTTTGTCTGATTGAGTTGCTTCAGAGAACCAATCTTCAAGCTTGGAGAGTCTTTCCTCAGCTTGGTTGATTCTGCTGTTTATGCTTCTGATTATATTATAAAATTTTTGAAGTAAATTCTTCAGTTCTAGAAGTTTATTCTGTTTTTTTCTTCAGATAATTATTTCATCTTTCAGCTCCCAGATTGTTTAAATGTATTCCTTGGATTAGGTTTCAACTTTCTTCTTGATCTTGATGAACTTCCATGCCATCCATATTCTGAATTCTGTGTCTTTCATTGCAGTTATTTCAATCTCTTTAAGAACTATTTCTGGTGGACTAGTGTGCTCATTTGGAGGTAAGGGCACACAGTGGCTTTTTGAGTTGCCAGAGTTCTTGCACTGATTCTTTCTCATGTGCGAGTGCTAGTGTTCCTTTAACTGTGACATAAGTTGAGTATAGTCAGTTGGCTTTGTTTCTGGATGCTTTCACAGGGCCAAGACTCTGTACAGACATATTTTTTTTGTGGCTCATTTTTTTTCCTTTAGTTTTCACAGGTGCTATATATTGGCAAAGTATTTTGGTGGTGTAATTTGGGCTGTTATTCAGTAAGTGGAAGTTAAGAGTTGTGGCCAGCAGATAGACTATTAGCTCATGACTCTTGTACATTTTGGTGCATTTTTGCAGCAGTGCTCTAGGGGTATGGAGGACAGAGATGAACCCCTCACCTGTTCTGCTCCTGGGCCTTGGAGGAGCCCCCTCCAATTGCTGTTTTCATGCCAGCATTTCCTTTGTTAGGTGTTCTGGGCCACAAGGCTCCCTCAGGCAGGAAATATGATTGGCAGACAGGGCATCCCCTTTCCAGACCTACTCTGGTGGGAGGCATGCCCTATTCCCCTGCTGGCCTGGGAGAACTGAGGCATCTCAGCCCTCACAGTATTCTAAGAGTGAAGGCTCCCCACCTGCTTGGACACCAACCATGCCAGCATATCCCACTCAGATAGGATCAGCAGGAGTGGGTAGAGTCATCTGATCCACCCTCTGAGTACTTCCCAGGGGAACATAGGGTTGTGTACATCCACAGAATTTGGGCAGAGGCAGGGCATTGTGCTGGAAACCCCAGCTGGTGTGTCCTACCAAGCTAGGAGCAGCAAGAGTGGGTGAGGTCTCTTGCTTCACTGTCCAGGTGCTTCCTGGGGGAACACAGAGCTGTGTACCCTGGCAGAGTTTAGACAGAAACTGAGCTGCTGTGCTGGAAGTTGGCTCTGAGCCTTGTCTGGCAAGGGAAGTGGTCCAATCTTACTGCTTCCAGGTACCATGACTATGGCCTCTATCATGGCTTTGGCAGCTGGCACTGGCTGACCTCCCCTTGTGGGAGGTCCCCAAGGACTTGAGTGTTGCCTTTACAAAGACTTCAAGTGGCTCTTTGGATCAATCTAGAGGCCCAGAGGGGCACGGTGATTCTCTCATTTCCAGGATTGTACAAGTCCTTGTGGGAAGTGTGAATCCCCCAGGGGATCTCATTCATTCACCTTTTCTCCATGTTGCGAAGCTCCTTCTGGCTCCATGTTGATCCCAGATGTGCTGCTGCCAAGCTTCACTGTTCTCTGTTCTCAGTGTCCCCTCATTTCCTTGATGGATCCCTAGGAGGTATTTTAGACAACTGGCTTGTAGTGTCAGTGTTTACTCACCACTTTGTTTCCTCCCTGTGAGAGCAGCACACATCAGCTACTTCTAGTCTGCCATCTTGACGCCTCTCTCACTCTAATTTTATAGTATTAGATATCTGGAAGTCTTAGATAAAAAATCTCAAGGAGGTGACTCAGATTATGCCTTGGGCACATCCAAGACCAGGAAAGGACAAAAATCCTGCTTATGACACATTCCTTCCATCCCCATGTGACCTCTGATGCTCCCTTGAAAGGTGTTTAGTTTCACTTAGGCTGATCTAGCCTTGCTGGGGCCAAGGCCCTGCAGCTGAAGATAACTGAGGATGAGGTATTAGTTTCTATGGAAAAAATCCCCTTAGGCTAATCTGGAATCAAGATGATTAATACTTTTTACTAACAAATAAAAGTTCAGGAGTCCCAGGGAGTTCAGTCACCTTAATGCCATTAAAGCTATAAATACTCTTTGAAGACATAGACTGTTGGTATTGAAATATCAGCCAAATGATCTGTAGCGGCTGTGGAAATTTACCACTTCCCTTGAGAAGTGACTCTGCTCATAGCCTGTGGAGCCTTCTGAGTTTGCTTCTCCTATTCAAATTGTATATTATCTTCCAGAGTTCTTAGCAGTACCCTTGGTCATCTTTGAGGGGAGGACAGACCCTGCTAAAACCATCATTTAGGAGGAGGTGGAGGACTTTGCCTAGGGTGCCTTCATTAATTTCTATTATTTGCTCATGAATTCATTTTCTCCTACAAAAAAGCTATTAATGTGGTGTCAAGATCAATTTGTTTCAGCCATTTTCCTTATTGTATTCATTCTGCATACTATTAGGATCAATTTCTTCTTATGGGACCATGAATCTTATGACAGGACATGAGCTGTTGTTCCAGGGAAAACTTGTGAAAGCAGCCACATTGATCAGGGTAGCATAACACCCCAGCTCCTGGGCTTGTTGTACCATCATAGGACCCATGTTGCCCTTTGTAGACACAAATCTCAGATGATGAAACAGTCAATCCAAGAAAATGCAGTAATGCTGCACGTCTTTTATTTTTGAATCCCCGGCATCTAGAACTGTGTTCTGGCTTTGAAATGAATCATTTAAAAATAATATATAAGTATGAAAATGCAGTGGAACATATGCTCTGCACAGTTTTGTATCTGGGTATGCCTAGAGATCTGGGATCTTGGGTGGGTGAGGTAGGGGTGAGTGAATGGAATATGAAGGTAGTTTGTGGAGGTCTATTTGTGTGGGGAATCACTTTGGGTAGGAACACATCTTAAAGGGAGAAGTGTATGCGCATGAAGGGCTTAGAGTGTTTACATGGTTTTGGCGATGGAGGTGGGGCAAGAGTAGGTATGATTCTGCATGTAATGTGGTACCAATCACTCTGATTTATGGCCAGTTCAATTCCATGGAATTGTAGTTGAGCTGCAGGGGAAGAGAAGACATCCTGCAATCTATTTCGTTACTACTCTCTTCATTTTATATTACATTCAATTGGAGGGGTCTGGCAGTGCTGTGCTTGTTATACCACCCCTTGGTGCCACAGACCACTTTGTAGTTTTGGCCACTCCAGAGAGTGGGTAATGGCATCAGGTAGGAAACTATAGTAGCCTGAGAGAAGACAGCAGAGGCAGTGGGGTAGTAGTGTGCTCAGAAAAGACACATGGTTCCTGACTAGATTTACATGTGTGCATATAAATAGACTCCCATAAATGCTTATGGGGGTTGGGGGTCTTTGTCAGAGGCTGAAGTTTTACACGATCAGGTGGTGCCAAGGACAGAGACATTTTTATGCTTGTTGTTAATGTAATGTCACTTGGACCTTTAGGCTGTGGAAGTGTGTGTGTGTGTGTGTGTGTGTGTGTGTGTGTGTGTATGTGTATGTGTGTTCCTCAAATTCAGGGACACTCAATTGAATCTCTAGGGTTCCTTAGAGATTTTAGGCTCTTTCACAGCTTCTCTGGTGCTAATCTGAAATATGGCTGGGGCAGCATGTCTGTATGACTTTCCAGTTGGTTTCCCAGGAGGAAGAAAACAGCTCAGAGCACTTGTTAGTCCAAAGGTTTAAATGCGCTAGAGTCAAGATAATTAAGGATCTCCAGGAGAGCACAGAGAAGAGTAATTGAGAGAAGCCAAGTGAAAAATAATATGGGGAGAAAGGGAGATGAAGGGCATCAACTCACAAGAAGTTGGCAGGTCCTTGTTTAGATGATAGAAGGGCTGAGCCGATAACAAGAAAGGTTGGGACAAGTTGTAGCCAAAGGAAATTTCATTTGAACATTTGTCAGGATGTCCAAAATGAGGGATCTATTGAATGAATGGCGCAGAAAGGGAGTCATCTGACTCGTTAAGAATGAGCTTTGCCCTAGCTGAACAAAGATCAGCAGACTGAGTGGGTGGCTAAGAAAATACCTTTACAGCCTCTGCTGCTTCTAATCCTGACAGAGTTGGAACAAAGCTGAGCTTTTGAAGGCAGAATTGACACCATGTTGATGGCACTTGTGTCTTGCTGTGCCAGTGCCATCCAGAGATATGAGCAGTTAAAGGACTAAAATGAAATGGAGCCAGATCGATATTATTTGGCTGGGGAAGCAGTTAGGGGTCTGCAGTTCACAGGGGGCTCTGTGCTAAGTGCTTGATTTCTTTTCTGCTTTTCAGAGAGACGAGTAGTTCAGAGGAATCTAATGCTCCTGCTCCTTCCTTCCACTTGGAGACATTGGCAGGCAGAACTAAAGTGCAGTTTGCTAAAAACACAACACTGTTCTGGATGAGTGATGGTTCTACACAGGATAATGCCTTTCTGAGGCTGGAGCACTGGCTTTGAGACTTCCCCATTCAGTCCAATTTGGACCAAGAAGGCCTGTGTCAGACAAGTACAATGAATCTAAGGCAAGTCATGCAATGACTCCCTGTTGTTAAAAGAGTATTCATGTACTACCCAGCACTGTCTATGCTCCGGTGAACACGACACTTCACTGTTACCCTTGCTGTAGGGTATGCCAACCACCCCAGTTTCCAGGATGCAGGACTCTCACTACTAAAACCAAGAGAGCCCCAGCAAATTGGGACAGTAGTCACACTAGCATAAGAGAGCCTTATTAGGTATGCCCTATGCTGAGGGCTTTACCTGATTTATCTCATGCATTTCCTCTGCCACTTCTGAGGAAGACTATTATTTGTTCCCATTTTATGGATGAATACAGCCAGGCAAAACCACGTTAGCTAACTTGCCTAACAAAATGTTAATGTCAATTCTCTTTGGCCAGTGAGTGTCCAAGTGAACTTGACTGTTTTTCCATGTTCTATACATTGTTTAAATTTATTAAATAAACATACATCATGCAATAATATTAAAAAAACCAATTAATCAATTTTCCTTGTGGGAAAGTAAATAATTTACCAATGTCATGTGTTTAATGAGTTGAGTCTGGAAACTGCATTGATGAATTCCCTACCACCACAGCAGCAGGACTGGCTTAGAGAAGAAATTCTCTCATTTTAAGGTTTTCCTCGTTCTTTGGGCAATTTCTGTCCTTACCTCTGACTGCCTTAGAACCAACCTATGCTGAATTCTCTATGATGAAGAATGTTAGAGTGAGTTTTCTTTGTGTAATAGCTTCCCAACTAGGCACAGTACTCTCTTTTGCAGTGAGCAAATTTCTTTTTAGCTATAAGATGCCAGATATGAAAATCTTACTCTTAATTAGCACCCTGGGGGCAAATGCTGATAAAATTCTATTTCTCATGATTATGGGAGAGTATGTGGAAACCCAGTGGAGGGCTCCTAAATTCCTCTATTTTATCACCAGGGCTGTCCATCCCCTACTGTCTTACACTTCTGTGCAGTTCAAGTTGCTGCCTCAGAGAGAAAGGGCAACAAGGAAGGTCGGCCAAGTGACCCCACCAATGGAGGAGGGCAGAGGAGGCTTTGAGCTCAGCTAGGCTGAAGTCCTCAAACTTACTTGGGAAACAACTCTTTTCTATACCTTCAAGGTTTCCCATGAATGTTCCAAATTTATGGGACTCATGCTCATCCTAAAGCAAATTCCTCTGTCTGTTGTTTCCCCTTAATAAGCCCGAAGCATTTAAGTGGATTGGAAATCTCCTTGTAGTGATTCTCTTACTTTGACTTGTATACACTCATGGCACTAGTTTGTTGGGCAGCATGTGGGTATAGTGACTGAGGGTCTGGAATCAGACCGGCTGAGTTTGAATGCCAACTCTGGCCTCTTTTAGCTATGTGACTTTGAGTAATTCAGTTCATCCCTCTAAGTGTAAATGTTCTTATATATAAAATGGGATAATAATTATACTTAACTCATAAGATTGATGTCAGGATTAAATAATATGATATACATATGTTACATGCTACAGAGTAAATGTTCAATATCTGTGTTTTCACCTGGATTTGACAGGGATGGGCAGGAATCATGTGGAAGCAAGAACTCACAGGCATGAGCTCAAGCTGTCATCCATGAGTTTTCAGGAAGGGTAGGTCACAAGCAGGCTGGAACTGCATGGTTATGTTCATGATGTTTGGAGAAGCCTCATTCCTTCTTTTAAAGTCTTCCAATGGATAAAGTTAGAATCATCCAGGATCATCTCTCTTACTTAAAGTCAACTAATTAGGGGCTTTAATTACATCTACCAAAGCCCTTTACTCCAGTACCTAGATTAGTGTGTTTTGCTGAATAACCAGTCCCTATAACTAGCCAAGGTGATACCCCAAAAAGCCATCCCCAACTTTTGGCTGTGATCATTTATAATAGATTCTGTGTCTGCTGTGGCAAATTACCACAACCTTGGTAGCTTAACAGAGATATATTATTTCATAGTTCTGGATGCCAGAAGTCTGAAACTAGAATCACTGGGTTGAAATTAGTGTGTCAGGGGAGTGACATCCCCTCTAGAAGCTCTAGGGAAGAATCAGTTTCTTGCTTCTTCCAGATTTTGGTGACAGCAGCATTCCTTGGCTTGTGGCTACATTGTTCCAACCTCTGACTCTCTGGTCACATTGCTTTCTCCTTCTCTAGGTATGTCAAATCTCCTTCTGTCTCTTTTTTATAAGGATACTTGTGATTACATTTAGGACCTATCCAAATAATCTTGGATCTTCAGACCTTTAATTTAATCATGTCTGAAAAGAAATTTTCCATATAAGGTAACATTTACAATTTCCAAGGATAAGAACCTAATATTTTGGGGGACCATTATTTAGACTACTACATCACCTCCTCAGGTATTTTTGGAAGCCTGATTTGTGCCAGGGACTTTGCCACACTGTTGCAAATGCGAAGATGGAATAGTCACAGTCTCTTCCTTCAAGGAGCTGATGGGTAACAAACAGAGTCTTCAGGTACACGAGTAGCCTAGCAATAATACCAAGAGGCAAGTCCAAGTGCCTCTGGATGGTTATTTGTGATGTGGTGAAGGATCTTAGAGGAGAAGAGATCTCTTTCAACTATGAAGATCCAGGAAGGTTTCATGAAGAAGAGAGCATTTAAGATATCTTAAAGGATATGATTGTCTAGAGCACTCCATTACAAATTTGGGCATGGATAACATCACCTATGAAACTTCTTAAAACATTGCTGGGCTTTGCCCCCAGAATTTCAGATTTAATAGGTCTAAAGTAGGGCCTAAGAATGTACATTTTAAACAAATTCAGGGGTGATGTGGATGCTGCTGATCTGAAGACAACACTTTGAGAACCACTGTTCAATACTTGTACAGAAAATGGTGGGAGGCGAGATAACTCTTTTCTTTCTTGAATTAATTCAGATACATTTTAGAGGTCACGTTCTCAGACAGCACTCCTTTATATTATATTTTTTTATTGCATTTTAGGTTTTGGGGTACATGTGAAGAACATGCAAGATTGCTGCATAGGTACACATGTGGCAGTGTGATTTGCTGCTTTCCTCCCCTTCACCTATATCTGGCATTTCTCCCCATGCTATCTCTCCCCACCTCCCCACCTCCCACTGTCCCTCCCCTATTTCCCCCCCAACAGACCCCAGTGTGTAGTGCTCCCCTCCCTATGTCCATGTGTTCTTATTGTTCA